>APFE031387271.1:58877-124045 GCA_000404065.3 Pinus taeda | reverse complement strand
CAGGTCACTTTGGGGTAAGTAAAACAGTTGCACAGCTGCAAAGATTTTGTTATTGGCCAAAAATGAACGAGACAGTTTCTAGATATGTAAGAGGGTGTACTATGTGTGCTAAAATCAAGCTCGGAAATAGAAAACTAGGCTTGTACACTCCATTACCAGTCCCTTGTCACCCTTGGGAAAGTGTTTCCATGGTTATTGTTGGAGGACTGCCTAAATCTAGGAAAGGTCATGATTATCTATATTTTGTTGTGGATAGGTTCAGCGAAATGTGTATTTTGATACCTTGTAATAAACAGATTAGAGCTGAACAAACTACAAAACTATTTTTTGAACATGTATGGATTCATTTTGGATTACCCACTTCCATTGTATCTAATCGAGACACCTGATTTGTGGGGAAGTTTTGGTCAAGTCTGTGGGAACTGATGGACACCAAACTGAAGAAAAGCACAAATTTTCATCCACAAACTGATGGCCAGACAGAAGTAGTCAATAGGACAGTGATCTAGTTGCTCAGGGGATATTGCAGAAAGCATCCTAAGCTTTGGGATGAACATTTATGTTATGTGCTTCACCTTACAACAGAGCAAAACATTCTTCTACATAGAGATCTCCTTTTGAGACCTGTTTTGGTTTCACACCAAGGTCTCCTTTGGATTTTGTCTTTGGTAAAGTCACCACAGTTGAGGGACATAGTGATGTGGACAGGGAAACTAGGTTCATTTAACAAATCCAAGAGATCCACTAGGCAGTATAGGAATAGCTGGAAAAGAGCCAAGCCAAATACAAGGCAAGGCATGACAAGCATCGGATGGAGCATAGCTTCCAAGTTGGTGACCAAGTCTGCCTGTATATCAGCCAGGATAGGATGTAAGGTGAAGGTAAAAAGCTAAAGCCTATCAAGTTATGGACCTTTCAAGATACTTGAGAAGATTGGTGAGAATTCTTTTCACCTTGATCTACCATCTTACATGCACATCTACTTAGTTGTAAATGCAAATTGTTTGAGATTGTTTGAACCTTCACTAATTGAGGATCCTGAAGAGAAAATTCAATTGCCTTCTATTGATGACCTGCTACCTAAATATCTTAATTAATTGCAGGAAGACACAGTTCTAGATAGGAAGGCAAGGACGACGTGTAGAGGAGATGTTGAGTACCTCAGAATTGGACTCAAGGGTTCAAAGCCGAGCAGTGCAAAGTGGATAGAGATTGGACAAGTGAGAAAATTGTACCCTCACTTAGTTGATGCTTGAAAACCAACTTTTGGTGGTCCAAAATATTTTTCAGTGGGAAGGCCATGATCCAAATTAGATCCATGAAAATCAGCAAAGTGTTATGATTGTATCAAATCAAGACAGACTTCAAAATTTATGAACAAAGAGCTACCAGGAAGACCTCTGGACAGTGGCAGTTTGTAGCCAGCAATGAACGATGAGGACCTCGGTCAAAGTGCGCTGACCGAGGCCCATGGAGACCATGCAAGAGGAAAACTGGCAGTTAGGAAGTCCAGATCAGAAAACAGAGGTTGTTTCTGAGGCAGTCAGGAAGTCCGGATCATGCATCACTAGGAAAAACCCCTCTAGAAGTAAAGGCCCGAGCACTCGGTCGCATGGGAAGCCGAGGAACCGTATTGAAAGCGCTAAGGGGAAAGGTGGGTCCTGCGCTCCAAAACCGATGGAATATCGGAGGCATCTTGGGCGGTAAGCAGATTTGGCAAAGAACGAGTGATTCCATACATTGCATGACACGTGTCCAGCAGATGAGAGAGAAAATTGCCTCTAATCGCGAGCTAATGGTCAAGAAAGTCAACCGCACGAAAAGAGCGAACACCGTAGGATCTGTGGGCTCTAGATCTGATGGCAGAGATTGCGCCCGATGGGAAACCAGATTTGACGAGGGAATTAAGCTGCAGCATATAAAATTCTGAAGTCTAATTTGACCACTGAGTTGGTAGATGAGTCATTCCACAGTGTAACCAAAATACCGAACCATTTGAGGAAGAGTTGGTGAGTTCGTGAGAGGACAAGTGGCCACTTCCCTGTGAGACATTAGCTATGACGTAGAGGCAGGGAACTCTAAGCAAACAACAACAGGTGATCTGAAGGGGTGGAAGAGGAAGAAAACAGTCAAGGATAGATTGGCTTTAAGCCATGAACAAATGGAGAATAGAACAAGGGAAGAACTAGAGAAGGGAACAATGAAAAAAGACGAAAGAGATAGTAAAGCAAGAGGCAAAAAAATAGAGAGCCGAGTTGACCTGCAGAGTAAGGCAACTTCAAGCAAACTGAAGGTTTGAGAGGTTCAAGCAATCCCTGAGAGGATATCTGTCAGGAATTGAGCACCACATTCGGCTCCTCCTATTATAGACCAAAGAGGTCAAGATTTGGTAAGGAAAGAGTTCGTGCACTCTAGTGGCTTGGGGAATCCAAGAACCACCCTACCAAACATTATCTATTTCAGGAGACTCAAATTGAGCTCCTCACTATAAATCTCTACTTTAAAGACACAATAAAAGAAGGCCACCACTGAAAGCTAGACCGAAGACGTAACCCTGGAGAATAGGGTGAACTCCTTATTAATGTGTTGTGTTCTTGTATTTTCTTACTGTGTTTCTCTTAGTGTTTTCCATTTTTCCAGTGTCTATGTATTTTGCAATCTGATCGATCTATTGCCTAAGATAACATCGACACACACAAGCACATGAGTTTGTAATACCTTCATTCATTAATTATTTAACTTAGATCACTCACGAGTGATTTTCAGATCACCTGGCAACCATAACAGATTACTTTCTGCATTTGATTATAAGACAGGAAAAATGCAGATGTCCTTTTTGTAGCCCACTGTACAACATCCTAAGTCATCAGCAGATTACAAAAGGACAGATTATGAGATTCCTACCAAAGATGTTCATCCTATAGACCAAATAGAATTTCATAAGCAAGCTGGAGAAATGCTATACTCAACTATGAACAACAAAGCTATGAGTGTACAACAATTACAAAATTCTCTAGAAAATATCAAAGCACAATTAAAACTAGAGAAGGAATCCTCACAAGCAAAGGATAATAGAATTAAATCACTGGAAGTCTTGGTTATTGAAGTGGGATATGATCCAAAGAATGTCAACGGTGCAGAAGAACTCGTTAAAAAAAAAAAATGCAGACATTGCTGCAATGAAGAGCAGTTAAAATTGCCTCCTACTAAACATCCATACACCAAGGAAGTTCTAGAGAATCAAAACCAAAAATATGAAATGATAAATTTCATTCTTCAGTTAACTTCTCAAATAACAGAAATGAAAAACGAGATGGATAAGTTAGTACAGGAGAAAAAGGCCAACAGGGAAGCAGTTACTGTCACTGCTATTCCTACAGTTACTACAACAGTTCCTTCTACTTCAATAGTTCCAACAGCTACAATACTTCCCACTACATCAATAGCTACATGAGTTACAGAATCATCTACACCAGCAGCTCATCACAGTGATGAAGCAGGTACATTAATCAAAGCTATGTAGGATATGTCCATCCAAACAAATGAAATAAATAGACTTAAAGATCAAATAAAAAGTCTAGAGGATGAAAAGAAGCTAGTTCAAATCATGCATAAGGATGAAACACAGAAGTAAAAAAGATTGACTGAGAGAATACATATGTTAGAGAAAGAATTGACATTGAAAGAACCACTTGCCCAAGCAAAGCAACACCTGTGGGCTGATATCATTAACTCTCTTAATGATATTTGGCCATCCATCCAAGTCATGTTTGAGCAGAAGGATTTAATCAAGGAAGCAATTGAAGCTATTCAAAAAGTTAAGGAAGAACTTGGTAGCAAACCAAAGGAGGCCAATGAAATCATTAAGTTTCTTAATTCGAAGAACAAACAAGAATTGGAAGAGATTGGCATAAGTGACAAGACTGAAACAATTCTAAAGTAAAGAAAGTAATCACCAAGAGGAACTTGATGGTGCAACTTGAAGATAAGTGTCAAAACATGGAGCTTGCAATAACCAGACTTATGGTGAAATTTGATGTTTTGAGGTAGAAAGGTCTGCCTAATCCATTGGTTATCAATGACATATTGATGAGCATGAAGAATATGATAAGAAAATTAGAGAAGTGGAAAAGGAACAAACAAACAATTTAGCCATGAAAGAAATTCCAACAGGGAAAGTGCTATATCAGACTTTTGAGAATCTCTTTTACCTCTAGCATGAGGTAAAATATCTCTTTATCAACATACCTATATTTGCTAAATACACAGAGGCTGATGAGATATTCAAAAGAATGGTAAAGATCAAGTTACTAGATGGAGAGACTTGGGAAAAGTTGAATGACGTACTGTGAAAATGAAATGTAAAATAGTGAAAACAGAGCAGTCAAGAGCAGTCAAGGTAAAACAATAAAGAGTAATAGATCAGCTAAGTCAAAGAGTATTAGATGAAAGACAGAGTTTAAAAGTCAAAGGCGGAGTTAAGGGAAAACCAGCGTAAAGCAACATCCAAAGAGAGAAAGCAGTAAAAGTTCAAAACAACAAACATCAAAGCCAAATAAACAAGGACATCTTGCATTAGTTAGATAGTTGTCTCTATCTTGTTGCATGAAGATATTTCATTTTCCTTGAATAATTCCTAAATCAGTTTTAGGATATTTTGTAATAGTTTTTGTATAAATACTTCACAATTTGAAGTATTGAGGGTGGATTTCTTAACATTTCTATAGTGGAACTCATCTACAACCTAAGGGTTTATTGTACCATTTTCAAGTCAACAGACTGGACAAGTAATAAAGGCATTACATTACAGGATTCATGTATTGGGAAACTTCAGTGAAGTATGTTTCAATTGTTCAAATTGTTATTTTCTTAAGTATTCCATAAACTTGTATGTTTTCCAGATTTAAATGTTATAACAGGAATATTATTACAAAATATGTTTAATTACACTTTGTTCTGAACTATTATTCATTTTGATGTTTTCTTTTGATATCCAGAGTAGTGAATCCTTCATTGCTCTCTAGTTTCAATTGGCCTATTTCATTTCCCTCATTATCCTATTTAAGGAATCCTTAACTGCTTCTTGATCTCGATTGAAAACCACTTCACCCTTCAGCCTAAAAGATCTGAATTTTCTCAGCTACCTTGCCCTATGGACACTTCCTTTAGAACTTGATTCAATCCTATTTTCTTGACACATTAACTCCATATCCCAATGGAAAATAGACAGTCTACTATCCATCTATGTTAGTAATTCCACCAACAAATCAAATCAAAACCAAATCAAGCTTACATAACTAGCATAAAATCAATTAACTCAACAAGGTTAAATCATTAAGAGAGAGTCCTCTCTGAGTGTTAGGAAGGCTAGAGCCTAACCTCGGAAGTAAGTTTGTGGTTACCTCTATTAAGTCTTTAAACACAACATGACTACTCTAGGGAAATTTTAAAGTGATAACATAGCAGCGACCATACTGAGGAAATCAGCCCTCAGTTTAATAAACCTTAAAGGAAATCCTAAATCTTGTCTTTTCACCTTAAGGCCATTTTAGGGTTGTCAAAAATTTTCATTAAAAAATAAAAAATTTAAAATTCTGGCTTCCAAAAGAACATACTATACCAGGGCACATCCAGATCCAAACCTTGCTATAATTGTTGATAATCCAAACCAAATCTTAAGAAAAAACAATAAAGTAGAAAGTCAAGGAAGCAATAGTAAGCTAGTGAAATCAAATTCACTTACTAAAGAGTTATCAAACTTAGAGGATTTTCAATTTGATTTATCATTTGAGCATTCTTTGTTTCGTACCAAATCTGAAAATTCAGTCCATGATACTGTAAGAGACCCTACTTTTATTCAATTTATTGATGTTGGAAATAATACTAAGAGGCGGGGGGTTGTGGTGAATCAGTATTGGTTAATTCAACAATCTTTTTCATTTCCATATTCTGATTTATATACGCTACCTCAATGAAGGTAACCCTCGTGTACACACAACTGTGTTTAAGGCAACCACCGTATATCCAGCAAGCTTAAGATTCAGTTAATTCATCAAATGTTGTTCTTTAATCAGTACTTCATTAACCATATAAACAGTAACCATGTGCAGTAATATCAGAACAAACCATCACACATAAGAAACACACATGAACACCAAGATTTAAGGTGGAAACCCAATGTGGGACAAAAACCACCTGCTGCTATCTTCTTTTAATATAAGAAAAACCTATTTACAATCTTGTACTGGTGCAGGCTCATACCAGTATGCACACACCCACCTACATAAGGCTACTGTTGAGGGACAAAGTTCCCTAGGGTTTTGGGTCAACACCCTAGTAGAGCAGGGGTATACACAGACATGCATACCCACGCATTTAGCTTAGGGAAATGTCGCGTATAGGGAGTAAAACACTTTTTTTTAAGTATTTGGACTAGGTTTGGAAGGACGGGTTGCCCTTGGCCATAAATGCAGCATCACAAATATCAAGGGTGACATTTGGAGCTGTAACAGCTACAACCTTCTCTCGTTCTCCAACTTCAACTGGAAGGGAGCTACAACCCCTTAGTTCTTGTACTAGCCGATTTGTTTACTAGTACGTAGGCACTGACCTACTTAAGGCTCCAACCTTCACTTGCTTTCTAGCTGCTACTAGAAGGGAGCTCCAACCCCCTGGCTCTTGTACTAGCCAATATGTTTACCAATACATAGGCGCCAACCTATAGAAGGCTACGACCTTCTCTTTTCCTCCAGGGACCACGTTTCATAAATTTTTAGACTGGATACTCCTAGAAGACAACACCATAATATGAAGGCCACGTTTCATCCAATTTTCATATTGGACCCATCAACAACATTGAAGCTCAAATTCAATCACCACTACAATACAACCAATCATTGAAACTCAATCATAAATCTCTGAATCACCCACAACTGAATCAATGAAAACCCATTGTCACTGAAGTACATCACAATCAATCAATCTGAACATTTAGAATATTGTCATTAAAACACAGTCACTAGAACATAGAGCAAAACCCAGAATTCTGCAACAACAATCACATCCAACTGCAATTTCAAATATCATATTTCATAATGTATACACTACTCTGATGAACTGAACCAGCGTGTATACGCGCTTTTACCAAAGCCAACCAACGTATACATCTGTGAATATTAATTCATAATTTTGCAGTTATTCCAGACTTCAGTTATACCCAGATCATAACATTTACAGAACAACACATGCGTCAGTATTCAAATCTAGACTATACATGATCAAACCACATAATGATAATTCATTTCAAGCCTTAAGATCCCGATCCACCATTAGATCTTATCCCTCATCAACCGCTAAGGTTCATACTTGGTTCAGATCAAGCAAAGCACCATAAGTCGATAACATGCATACTGGATCTCACACTTCATCAGATATTCAATACTTGCACACACTTGGCCTAATGATCTTCTCCTCCTTATATAGTTTTAGGCCTTTCTCAATACCATGGACCAAAACCACTTAGGACCAATACCTTGGACCAAATACTAGGGTCAATACCTCAGACCAAATACCTTGGACCAATACGATGGATCAAAATACCATGGACCAAATACCACAGACCAAAATCTTAGTTTTCCAACATATATGCATTCCTTCTGTGAAAGTGCGTGTGTACATATACGCGACTTATGTTCAGTGAACCTTCGTGTATATGCAACTTGGTCAAGGTGAACCTGCATATACCTTTCTTTCTTCATTCTGTGTAGTCTGAATGTAATTCTTTGTTGTTGACATGCTGCACCATGATCTTTCATCTGAGTGAGTTGCCATCAAGGACAACACATGTATCATAATGCCAACAATCTCCCCCTTTGGACTTGATGGCAACAACAACTCCAAGTCACTCTCCCCCTTTGACATCAAGGGAAAAGGGCGGACCAAGATATTCTCCTCTTTTGATATACATTATGTTTTCCATGCTCCCCCTGAGTTCATGCTAAATTATCTGATTGAACTCCCCCTTTGTACATGCTTAGATGCACCGAACCGTCCATGGTCCCCCTTAGCACATGTAGAGTCCGCAACAATATTTTCCAAAAGAATAACATGACTCTATAACTCAACTATGTGAGTATGACCTTCCTATCACCAATGACTCATACATACATCCATCTCCCAAACAAGTGGGGATATACCAATTGTTTATACATGACTGAAATAGAAATTATTACATCATCCTTCCCATGCATAGTGGGGTTACAAATTAGGTCTTTTCAAAACCTTTACATCAAATGATATACATGACATAAGGACAACTGATCTAAGCAGGACCATGATAGTTATCAACAACTATCATATGATTTGCACCATCAGCAACATTAGGATCGACAACCTCTATATTATCATCAAAACGGTTACCTGAATCAAAATAAATATGTGGATTTGCACCAAGATCTTCTAAGATAATGCCAACAATGAATTATTAGAAGCATATGCTCGCCCTGAACCTGTGTCAACTTATGAGTACCAACACATACCATCATCAAATAGAGCAGATAAGTGACTGAACCATATCAGAGTCCTTTTCCTGAGTCTGTCCCGCTGTTTTCCTTCAGAACACCATATACACAAGTATGCAACTTCTAACTCGCGTATATACGTGACTTGTCTTCACGAAACTTGTGTATGGGAGTTATAACATTGAGGTTCCACACTTTCAGTTCCCTCTAAGTCTATTATGTCTATGTACTCTGCTATGCCACATCTTTCTGACTCTACTTCCTTTTTCTTCCATATCTTCGAGTGTGATGATGTTTTCTCCCTCTGGTATGGTGGTTGAAATTTCCTCATGCATTTCTTTGCTATATGTCCAAAATTGTTACAAGCATAACATCTTACATTTTTCATATTCCTTCTATAACAGTCAATGGCTTTGCGACCAAATATATTGCAAGCAAAACAATATCCCTTAAAGAACCTGGAATGTGATGATATTTTTGTGTGACGGTCTTGAACCATTCTACTTCTGCATCTAGTTGATGCTTCATTTTCTCGTCCATCTTCAGTCTGAGGTGATTCGGAATCTGAATACTTTCTTCCACCTAACAGCCAATTTTCTCTCCTACTATCGCTATTCCTTTGAGCTATCTTCTTCTTCTGAGGCGATTTCTTCTTTATCTTCTTTCCCATTGTTCTACAGATCTCCTTCAAGCGATCAAGCTTCTACCAAAGGACCTACTCTTATACCAATTGTTGGAAATAATATTGAGAGCGGGGGTGAATCAGTATTAGTCAAGTCCATAATATTTTTCATTTCCATATTCTGATTTATATACGCTAATTCAATGAAGGTAACCCGCGTGTACACGCAACTCTGTTTAAGGCAACCATCGTATATCCAGCAAGCTTAAGATTCAGTTAATTCATCATATGTTGTTCTTTAATCAGTACTTCATTAACCATACAAATAGTAACCATGTGCAGTAATATCAAAACAAACCATCACACATAATAAATAGACATGAATACCAAGATTTAAGGTGGAAACCTAATGCGGGACAAAAACCATCTGTTGTTGTCTTCTTTTAATATAAGAAAAACCTGTTTACAATCGTGTACTGGTGTAGGATCATACCAGTACGTAGGCACCCACCTGTAGAAGACTACAACCTTCTCTCATTCTCCAACTTCTATTGGAAGGGAGCTACAACCCACTAGCTCTTATACTAGTTGATCTGTTTACTAGTACGTAGGTGTCGGCCTACTGAAGGCTCCAACTTTCACTTGTTTTCTAGCTACTACTAGAAGGGAGCTCCAACCCCATGGCTCCTATACTGGCTGATATGTTTACCAGTACATAGGAGCGAACCTATAGAAGGATATGACCTTCTCTTTTCTCCAGGGACCACGTTTCATAAATTTTCATACTGGATACTCCTGGAACACAACACCATAATATGAAGGCCACGTTTCATCCAATTTTCATACTGCACCCATCAACAACATTGAAGCTCAAAGTCTATGACCACTGCAATACAACCAATCATTGAAACTCAATCATAAATCTCTGAATCACCCACAACGGAATCACTGAAAGCCCATCATCACTGAAGTACATCACAATCAATCAGTCTAAACATTTAGAATATTGTCATTAAAACACAGTCACTAGAACACAAAGTAGAACCTAGAATTTTGCAACAATAGTCAAATCCAACTGCAACATCAAATATCATATTTCATAATGTATATGCTACTCTGATGAATCAAACCAGCATGTATACACGCTTTTACCAAATCCAACAACATATACATCTGCAAATATTAATTCATAATTTTGCAGTTATTCCAGACTTCAGTTATACCCAGATCATAACATTTATAGAACAACACATGTGTCAGTATTCAGATCTAGACTATACATGATCAAAGCACATAATGATAATTCATTTCAAGCCTAAAGATCTTGATCCATCATTAGATCTTATCCCTTATAAACCACTAAGGTTCATCCTTGGTTCAGATCAAGCAAAGCACCATAAGCTGATAACCTGCATACTAGATCTCACACTTCATCAGATATTCAATACTTGCACATACTTGGCCTAATGATCTTCTCCTCCTTATCTATTTTTAGGCCTTTCTCAATACCATGGACCAAAACCACTTAGGACCCAATACCTTGGACCAAATACCTAGGGTCAATACCTCAGACCAAATACCTTGGACCAATACCATGGATCAAAATACCATGGACCAAATACCACGAACCAAAAGCTTATTTTTCCAACATATATGCGCTTTTCCTTCTATGAAAGTGCATGTGTACGTATACGCAACTTGTGTTCAATAAACCTGTGTGTATACGCAACCTAGTCAAAGTGACCTACATATACCTCTCTTTCTTCATTCTGTGTAGTCAAATCTGTAATTCTTTGTTGTTGACATGCTACACCATGATATTTCATCTGAGTGAGTTTCCATCAAAGACAACACCTGTATCATAATGCCAACAATTGAATCAAAGAAGAATACTATACATCCTGATTTAGATGAACATGTTATAGACACTTTTGACAAACTTGATGCTTTAACTTCAAATTTGATAAGGCACATAGACGAAGCCTATTTTCAACAGTCTGTTGAATTAGTTGCCCTAATTACTGCTACTCCTAAGCCTTTTACCATTCCTTCAAAGTCTATAAATTCATCTTTATTTAGTACCACCTCATCTACTATTTCCACTACACTTCATTCCACAAAATGATTCATCCCCAAGCTTCCTCTTCAGCCCAGAGTTTTATTTCCATCTCCAAATACTTCAAGTTCATCTTCTAGCACTTCTACTACATTTTCTAGCACTTCAAGCTCATCTATAAGCCCTTCAAGTTCATCTTCAAGCGATACCATTTTACCTCCTAGCCAAGCTAGAATCTTAGCCATGGCTGCTAGATATGCTCCTTTGACCTTACCAGCTCAAGCACATGTCATGCCCCAAGACTACCAGAGTAAAATATTTCAGTTTGATGGTACTGGTCAATATACTGCACAGTAACATGTAAATAAAATGAATGATTATTTTGAATTACATGAAATTGATGAAAAATATGTACATATGAGATTATTTGCACAAACACTAGCAGGAGATGTCAAGAAATGGTTTAAATCTTTATTGGCTGGTCATATTATTGATTTAATTGTTTTCCACAGATTGTTTATCAATAGATGGGAAAGAAAGAAAAATCCTTTACAAATATTGTCTGAATATGAAAACAACACAAGAGCTCCTAATGAATCTATTAAGGACTATTGTACTAGATTTAATAGTATTTATAATGCAATCCCTACAAATATCAAAACTCCACTAGACTTGGCACTAATCAAATTTCCTGATGGTTTTGACACTAATATTTCTTACCAATTGAGAGAAAGAAACCCTCTAACTTTAGAACAGATGCAGAGTGATGCAGTTAGTGTAGAAGCTAACTTGTTGGCTAAAAGAGCTAGAATGAGGAATGAGAGGAGAGTTATCATTAAGGAAGAACCACCCACTTCAGATGTTAAGATAGATAGTTTAGCTAAAAGTTTAGAAAATTTAATGGATAGATTAGAGAATATGGAAAGAAAACCTCAATGCGAAAATCAACAAGGACCTCAAATCAGAAACCCTAACTTTAGGAAAAATCCTAATACTGGAAAATAAAAAGAAGGTTCACCCGATCAACAAATTAGGCCACCTTTCTAGGAAAATTATGCTGAAGCTTCACAACAGCTTGAAGAAGACTAGGACACCTAGATAAACTTGATGGGAGTAAACAATGAGGATTCTATTTTTCTTACTCAGGAAGAACATGAATTGTACATGTTACAGCAATTATAATTAGAATCTGGAGAGTCCTTTGACTACAAACAAGGCTATGAATCTGTTATGTATGAAATCCACAAAAAATATAGCCTTAGAAGAAAAAAGAACACAGAAGTTCCTACTAAGAAATCAGTCCAAACCCAAACTAAGAAAATAGTAGGAGCTCCTATGACCAAAGTTCTACAAATTCTACCTAGAGGAACTCAAGAGGCTTCCAGCCCAAAATTGTAGACATAACTTCAGCTAAAACTCCAACTTAAACTATTACTCAAACTATTCCAAACAAGAAAGTTGAAAGCAAAACTGTTGATACACAAAATGAATTACCAAGTGCTGGTAAAGAAGACAAAAACACATAAACCCAAATTCCTAAAGATGAAATCATTCAACTAGGGAAAACTCAAATGCCATTCAATATCAAAATTAAGTTAGCTAAATTGAAAATACCAGTTCCTTTAACAGAGCTAGTGAAAAATGAATCATACAAAGCACAAATTACTAAAACACTTGACATAGGTGAAGGAGAAGATGTTGTAAACCTTAATGATGATTAACTTGAGTTATTATTTGGTCCATAAGTGAATGGAAAACATCAACAAGGGGGTATTCCTCCATTCTACATTAGCTTAAATGTTCATGATAAAATCCTACATAATGCTATGTTAGATTCAGGAGCATCTCATAACCTAATGCCTAAAGAAGTCATGGAAAGATTAAACTTAGACATCACTAGACCCTACAAGGACATGTTTTTCTTTGATTCTAGTCAAGTCAAATGCCTAGGCTTGATAAAAGATCTGTGTGTAACTCTAGTCCAATGTCTAGCAAAAAGTATTTTTATGGAAATAGTAGTTGTTGATATTCCACCTAAATATGGTATGTTGTTATCTCGCTCATGGGGAGAAAAATTACAAGGATCTGTACAATTAGACATGTCATATGCTACCATTTCTATATTTGGATAGCAAAGAAAGCTTTATAGAGAAACCTTGATGAAATACATGGTAAGTAGTTCAGAAAGAGCACAAAATTACCCTATTTATTCCATGCATTCTGATCTGGACTCATTTATCTTGTGAAATTCAGACAATGGCAAAGATAAAATCACAACTTTAGAAGAAAAACATAAAGAACCTAACAGTGATAATATATTTCATGAATCTAGGTGGCACCTAGATTTTGATGGTTCAGTGAATAGATTAGGTGCAGGTGCAGGATTTTGGAATCATAACATGGAAAATAATCATTCTGAATATCATGCCTTCAGATTAAACTTCAAATGCACTAACAACATGGCAGAGTATGAAGCTTTAATCTTAGGATTGCAAATTGTAAGAAACCTTGGAGCCAAGAGTGTTTCTATCATGGGAGACTCGGAATTGATCATAAAACAAATTAAAGGAGAGGATTCTATGAATAATCCTAGACTTAGCCAATACAAAGAAACTATTCTCGATCTGATTAAAGAACTTCTTGAAAAGCTGAGGGAGAATTCCAAAACTGTAATATACATACTGATTGTATAGTAGATGACATCATAAATAGTGAAATAGATATAAATGTAAAGGATGTAAATAAACCCACTAAATTCACCAAAGTAGAAATAGATAACTTAGAAAAAGTAGAAATAGAAGAAATAGTCAATGATTATTCTGAGATTTTAAACCTTAAAATTAACTTTTTGCCTAAGGGATTAACCCCATTAGAAGATTTTTTTGATTCAAATGACGTAGCTAGAAGACAAAAAATGGAGCCATTACCAAAGCATTACCTCCAGCTGAAAGCTAAAATACATGTTTGTTTAAAGAATTTCAAGATGTCTTTGCCTGGAGTTATGAAGACCTCAAATCTTATGACACCAACATTATTCAACATAAAATACCCATCAAAGAATATCAAAAACCCTTTAAACAAAAGCTTAGGAGGATTAATCCAGTGCTTATGCCATTGATTGAAAAAGAAGTAAAAAGGATGTAGGAGGCACAAATCATAGCACCACTTAGATATTCAGATTCGGTTTCTAACTTAGTTCCCACTAGGAAAAAGACAGGGGAAATCAAACTCTGTGTTGATTTCCGAAACATAAATAAAGTGTCACTAAAAGATAACTATCCTCTCCCCAAAATGGACCATATTTTACGAAGGGTGGTAGGATCATCTAGAATCTCATTACTTGATGGGTTTTCTAGATACAACCAAATCTTATTTCAACCAGAGGATAAAGCAAAGACTTCATTTACCACTCCCTGGGGTACTTTCATGTATTTGAAAATGCCTTTTAGACTAATGAACATAGGAGCTACCTTTCAAAGAGCTATGGATATAGCTTTTTTCGAGGAGATTCGTGAATTTTTAGTCATTTATCTAGATGATATAACAATATTCTCCAAGACAGACAATGAACATATAGATCATTTGACAAGAGTTTTTATTAAATGTAGAAAATTTGGCATTTATTTGAATCCCAAAAAGACACTCTTTGGACTAGAAGAAGGTAAACTCTTAGGACACATAATTTCAAAAGAGGGCATTAGAATTGATCCAGCTAGAATAGAAGCAATCCTAAACATCAATCACCCTAGGAACATTAAAGAATTGCAATCATTCTTAGGTAAAATAAATTTTCTTATAAGATTCATTTCTAACTTAGCAGAACTAATTAGATATTTGAATAACATGCTGAAAAAGGATTCAACAGTTAAGTTGACAATAGAGGCTAAGCAGTCTTTCGAAGCAATCAAAGAAGCCCTTACTAAAACACTTGTCCTCATAAGTCTTAATTTCAACAAAGACTTCATAATTTTTTCATTTGCTTCAGAACACACTATTGCAATAGTCTTGTTGCAAAAGAATGATGAGGGTTATGAACAACCCATCACCTTCTTCAGCAAAGCTTTGAGAGATGCTACACTAAAGTATAATATAATGGAAAAACAAGCTCTTGCTTTAGTGAAAGCCATAAAGGATTTCAGAGTATATATTCTATACTATCATATAATAGCATATGTTCCAAACTTAGTTGTAAAGGACATTCTAACTCAGAATGGACCTGATGGAAAAAGAGGCAAATGGATTGCCACCATATTAGAATATGACATTGAGATCAAGCCTACAAAATTGATTAAAGGCCAAGGTTTAACCAAAATCATGGTTGAATCGAATTGTCGAGCCTTAAACATAAATTTCATTGCTACTATGGATGATCAGGAAGAGATGGCGAATCCACAAATCAGTGAAGCTTTCATAGATTCCTCCTGGTTCTCTAGAACTAAAAGTAGATTCCTAAATATGAAAGCAATGAAACATTATATCTTAGACAATGTTTTATTTTGGAAAGATAATGGTGGCATTTTATTAAATTGCTTATTAAAAGATGAAGCTGACAAAGTCATGCATGAATTTCATGTAGGGGATTGTGGGGGACACCTATACTGGAAAACAACTGCTGATAATATTTTAAGGGCAGGTTTTTACTGGCCCACCCTTTTTGCAGATGTCAGAAAATATGTGACCTCCTGTCACAAATACTAAATATTTGAAGGCAAGAAGAAACTCTTACCATTACCCCTCAAACCCATCTCCATAGAAATGCCTTTCAACAATGGGGTTTAGAATTCATTCGGGAAATTAACCCACCCTCCTCAGCCCAACATAAATGGATTTTGACAGCCACTGATTACTTTACTAAATGGATAGAAGCCATCCCTTCTAGACAAGCCATGGATTTTGTCATCATTTCATTCCTTGAGAACAACATCATTTCTAGATTTGGATGTCCACAAAATCTCATCACTGATAATGCTATTGCCTTGAAATCCAAGAAATTGGTAGAATTTTGTAATCAATACCACATTACTCTTGGCCATTCCATGACCTATTACCCTCAAGGTAATGGAATTGTAGAATCCTCAAACAAAAGCCTCATTAATATCATCAAGAAATTGTTAGAAGACAATAAGAAGACCTAGAACAAAAAGTTGGTTAATTCCTTATGGGCAAACAGACTAACTACAAAAAAGTCCATTGGTACATCTCCTTATCAACTAGTATATGGAATGGTTGTTGTTTTTCCATCCTCTTTAGGAGTAACAGTGATGAATATGATCCAAGAACTACAGGTAGAATCCAATAATATCCAAAGGAGGATAAATCAAACAATATATTTGCAGCAAACCAGGGAAGAAGTCTATGACAAATCCCAGGTGATCCAATTTAAAATAAAATAGAGTTTTGACAAGAAAACCAAAGCTGATGATTTTTACATAGGTGACAAAGTACTCAAATGGAATTCCAGAAGAGAAGAAAAAGGTAAACATGGGAAATTTGATTTCCTATGGCAAGGCACTTACATCATTTATGGTTACAGAGGTAACAATGCATTTTTCTTGAGGTAGTTAGATGGAATAGATCTACCAGGTGGACCAGTCAATGGTAGATTGCTGAATAATTACCTTTTCCCAAATTAACATTAGTTCATTTGTTTACTTTTCTCACTGTACATAACATTGCAAAGTTTAGATTGGATTTGATGATTACCTTTCGAGGTTAAAGCCCAAAGATATGGCCCTAAGCTTTGAAAGGTGTAGCATCATATATATGAATAAATCAGATCACAGAAAA
This sequence comes from Pinus taeda, assembly GCA_000404065.3. Taxonomy (NCBI): domain Eukaryota; kingdom Viridiplantae; phylum Streptophyta; class Pinopsida; order Pinales; family Pinaceae; genus Pinus; species Pinus taeda. The sequence continues at coordinate 107,061 of APFE031387271.1, read as the reverse complement.
ACAGTCACAAGGAAAGCACAGTCAAAGTTACAAAGGCTACTGATCTTAAAGTTCTTGACATTTCACCAAGAAATTCCATCCCCATGTGGAGCCCTGTTAGGGTCCTATAATAACAGGATTCATAATTTTGAATTGACTATGATTAGTCTTGTAATATTGTACATACTTTTTCTTTCTGCAAAATGTTTTCCCATATTAAAAATAAAATATGTAAAGAGGGTGAAGTCCTAAAAGAAAAATCAAAGGACTAATAAAATAAAGAGAGTATAAAAGAGTATAAAATATAAACCCCACTAGAAAGGGATAAAAAATAGATTCTGAAAGTGATGCAAATTCAAATGCCACTACTTTTTACTTTACTTTGCAAAATAAGATCGTGTGCAGCTTGTCAAAAATGCCACAATCCATGATGGTCAAATAGTTTAATCTTAATTCATTCATGCTTTAAATTTCATGCTGATACATAGAGAATAAATATCTAGCCAAACTGTTTAATATTGGCAGATCAGTAGTTAGGTAGAGAATAATAATGAGCTCAACAGTTTAATCTCATCCATTGGAAAGTCATAAAGTTAAAATTAGATAGTTTTCTTACAAAAGAAAAAGAAATAAAGGGTCAGCAAGCTCAAATGCACCAAGTAAATGAAGAAAAAATGTTAGGTTAAATGATGGGTAGGCAGAAGTAGTTTTTACAAGGCATGGAAAGCATAAATTGGTTTATTTCATATTACTAACTTCCTTCCAAATTCATTTACCCCTTGCAAAAATATCCCCTCCCCTTCATTTTACCTTTTCCCTTATTTCATCTCATTTTCCCTTGTAAAATAACCCTTTTTCCCTTTATTTTACACCCTCCCCTACATATTTCCTTTAAAAACCCACTAAAACCCACTTATCCTAAGTTTAAAGACTTAAGATGTATCAGGCCCCATTGAAAGACCCTCCCCGATATCCTTTTTAGCTCATATCCCTCGTATATTTTTTCCCCGCATACTATTTTATTAACCCTCATCGCATAATTAATTTCCGTATTTACTTGTTAATTAACTATGTTACATTCTAATTAACTTGACCCCACACCCCGACTCATCCCTCACAACTCCACCACCCGATAACCCTTCGAGCACCCACCTCCAGATCCAATGGCTCGCATCCCGTATCGCACGCTCTAATGTCTGACTCTTAACATCTCAAAACCACGTGAGATTAGTGGTTTTCCCCACCCGCCTTTTTGCTACGTGGCAGCCCCACGTTATATCGCGTCCTCCAAAATAGTACCACCCTACCACCTAAAGTGGTGCGATAAACCACCTTACCGCCTCCCTGCATCGGATGAAACCACCCTACTATTTAAACTTAACCCTGCACCCAAAGATTAACCATTGTTGGTTAAAACCCAAAGAAGTCGACCTTTTCAAACTTTTCACTATTATTCTGTTAGCGGTTGCAGAAAGAACCTCTATCGACCTATTCTAAAGCCCAGAAGATCTGTTGAACTATTTTGAGCCATTTTACAACCACAATTCACACTTTTACTACTAGAAGACGTTGTCGACTCTGATTTGAAGCACTATAAAGACCATTGAAGCCTCAAAAAGCCTCTGCTACCCCCATGGAACCCTTCTGCACACCAAAGCTTCATTTTCCAGGTATTCCTGAAGTGCCGAAGGCTTGTACTTAAGCTTTGCACAACATTACTAATAGATTAATCAATTGAACCAATTTAAAATCCTTGCCAACCTAAAGAAAGCCATTGTGCATCCAAAACTCTTTTGGTAGATTGCATTCATCTTTTCACACTATTCTAGAGGTCCTAAGCCTACTTCTTAAGATAGATAGTGACAAATTGAATAAAATAAACAAATATATGGCTTCCCAAAGCATTCTGGATGAAAAAACCCTGGAAACTCCTCACCTAGATATTGACCACCTCCTAGTGGCCGATAGAGATTTCCAAATCAAAGGCACAACCTCCCCTGGCATTCTATTAAAACTCCACTGCTGGAGAAAATATAAATTCCTCAACCAGAATGATGATATTCAGCTATGGGAGCTAAATTTATCCAAATACTTGTTCCCACAGGTATACCAGTTCCCTGAAATCATCCACCTATGCCAACTCTACTATTTCCCAAGTGAAAGAGCCATAGTCTCTCCCAACCAGCAAATTTTGTTCACAATCACTGCAGGATCAATAAAGTAAATGTTGCAGATCCAACCAAAGCCTAATGAAACCCCATTTTCTATTGAAAACCCAATTGATCTATACTTAAAGCTAGACCTTCCCAAAAGATCCCAAATTTTTCAGACTTTCGTCCTAGAAAAATTCCAAGTCCCTACAGACAACCCTTCATATTCGGCCACCATTTTCTCTAAGAGAGCCAGACAAACTGCAACCATGCTGTCCTTTATTCTAGGATATACTACCGATGAACATGTATATGAGCCTATACTTGGTTTCCTTTCTATTTTGTTTTCTAGGAAACCCTCCAGCTACAGTTTTCAATATTTCCCAATTCTTAGCAGACATAATCCATGATCAATTGATCAGATTGCTAGATAAAAGAGTATTCAAATACCCTTCAGTATTGTTCCATATGTTTCTATACTTCCAATCGGAATGGTTTACAGTTAACATCCAAAAACTGGACACAAAGGGCAATCCTAGATTTGTTATCTTTTGTACACCCTTAATCCAAAAATATTCCACTAATTTCAGCTACAAGGATTTCACTGACCCATTTGTTCACCTAGTGGTTAACATGCTAAGCATTAGCAATCAACCCAGGGTCAAAGATGAAATAAAGAAAGTTTTACAGTTGTCTAAACACATTAGAACAAGACATTGGTATTTATACCAAAACCACACTGAAATTAGGGTGTATGGATGTCAACTCACTCCATATACGTTGCCCAAATATATCCCCATGAGGATATTTGCACTAGAATATATCAAGAAAATCATAAATTCATATGATATTAATTTTCTATCAGCCAAGAACAAAACATAGTTTAAAATCAAGAACCAGCTTGTTCCTTTTATCTGCAATAATAGGGAGGTTAGAGAGGAAGCGGAAAGATGTTTACAGGAAATGAAGTTCAATGATAGTTTTAAATGGTAGTATGATCCTTTGGGTGTCATTAACAGAATAAGACTCAAATTTAAATTGATCCCTTTTATGCGTGAGTCCAAGCCAGAGATTGAAAGATATGCCAACCAATTAGAGTGGTTGGAAAACACCTTACTATATATGGAGGAGTAGATGGATACTAGTTCCATTCTACATACTCCATCCCTAGAGGACAAAAATGTAAAAAGGACTAGAGAAGAAGGTTCTTGCTCAAACAAAGATACAACAGATAACAAATTTGAAATTATGTATACAAAAAGAACAAAGTTGAATCCAATAATTGAGCAAGAAGAAGTAAAGGATGAAATTGAGATCATTGATATAGACACTGTAATTAAAGAAAATCCACTTCCATCAGTTTCAAAGGAAACCCATCAGCCTCCAACTTCTAGTGCTCAGATCATCCAGAAGCAGTATAGTGTTGAAACCTCTTCTTCAAATGAACCAATGGACAAATAAACAGACATCAAAGGGAGATAAAAAGATATTAAGGCCAAAAATAAAGAAACAAAAGCTGAAATATATTCACAGTACTTGAAGCAGACTCCTGGCAGCCACAACAGATTAATTTCTACATTTGATTATAAGACAGGAAAAATGTGGATGGCCTTTTTGCAGCCCACGATATAGAATCCTAAGTCATCAGTAGATTACAAAAGGACAGATTATGAGATTCCTACCAAAGATGTTCATCCTATAGACCAAATAGAATTTCATAAGCAAGTTGGAGAAATGCTATACTCAACTATGACCAACAAAGCTATGAGTGTACAACAACTACAAAATTCTCTAGAAAATATCAAAGCATAGTTAAAACTAGAGAAGGCATCCTCACAAGTAAAGGATAACAAAATTAAATCACTGGAAGGCTTGGTTATTGAAGTGGGATATGATTCAAAGAATGTCAAAGTTGTAGAAGAGCTCATTAAGAAAAAGAATGCAGACATTGCTACATTGAAGAAGCATCTAAAATTGCCTCCTACTGAACATCCACAGACCAAGGAAGTTTTAGAGAATCAAAACCAAAAAGATGAAATGATGAGCTTCATTCTTCAGTTAACTGCTCAATTAACAGAAGTGGAAAACGAGATGGATAAGTTGGTATAGGAGAAAAAGGCCAGCAGGGAAGCAGTTACTGTCACTGTTATTCCTACAGTTACTACAACAGTTCCTTCTACTTCAACAGCTACAACACTTCCCACTACATCGACAACTAAATCAGTTACAAAATCATCTAGGCCAACAGCTCATGCTAGTGATGAAGCAGGTAAATTAATCAAAGCTACGCAGGATATGTCCATCCAAACAAATGATACAAATAGACTTAAATATCAAATAAAAATTCTAGAAGATGAAAAGAGGCTAGTTCAAATCATGCATAAGGATGAAACACAGAAGCCAAACAGATTGACTGAGAGAATATAGAAGTTAGAGAAACAATTGACATTGAAAGAACCACTTGCCCAAGCAAAGCAGCAGCTGTGGGCCAATATCATTAACTCTCATAATAATATTTGGCCATCCATCCAAGTCATCTTTGAGCAAAAGTATTTAATCAAGGAAGTAATTGAAGTTATTCAAAAAGTTAAGGAATAACTTGGTAGCAAACTAGGGGAGGCCAATGAAATCATTAAGTTTCATAATTCCAACAGCAAACAAGAATTGGAAGAGATTCGCATAAGTGACATGACTAAAACAATTATAGAAGTAAAGAAAATAATCACCAAGAGGAACTTGATGGTGCAACTTTAAGATAAGTGTCAAAACATGGAGCTTGCAATAACCATATTTATGGTGAAATTTGATGTTGTGAGGCAGAAAGGTCTGCCTAATCCATTGGTTATCAATGACAAATTGATGAGGCATGAAGACTATGATAATAAAATCAGAGAAGTGGCAAAGGAACAAGAAAACAATTTAGCCGTGAAAGGAATTCCAACAGGTAAAGTGCTATATCAGAATTTTGATAATCTCTTTGACCTCTAGCATGAGGTAAAATATCTCTTTATCAACAAACCTACATTTTCTAAATACACATGGGCTGACGAGATATTTAGAAGAATGATAAAGATCAAGTCACCCAATGAAGATACTTGGGAAAATTTGAATAACATACTGTGAAAATGAAATGTGAAACATTGAAAACAGAGTAGTCAAGAGCAGTCAATGTAAAACAGCAAAGAGTAACAGATCAACTAAGTCAAAGATTATCAGATGAAAGACAAAGTTTAAAAGTCAAAGGCATAGTCAAGGGACAGCCAGCGTAAAGCAACAACAAAAGAGAGAAAGTAGCAAAAGATCAAACAATAAAGCCAAATAAATAGGGACAACTTGCATTAGTTAGATAGTTGTCTCTATCTTATTGCATGAAGATATTTCATTTTCCTTGAATAATTCCTAAATCAATTTTAGGATATTTTGTAATAGTTTCTGTATAAATACTTCACAGTTTGAAGTATTGAGGGTGGATTTCTTAACATTTCTATAGTGGAACTCATCTACAACCTGAGGGTTTATTGTACCATTTTCAAGTCAACAGATTAGACAAGTAATAAAGGCATTGCATTACAGGATTCATGTGTTGGAAAACTTCAGTGAAATATGTTTCAATTGTTCAAATTGTTATTTTCTTAAGTATTCCATAAACTTGTATGTTTTCCAGATTTAAATTTTATAACAGGAATATTATTGCAGAATATGTTTAATTACACTCTGTTCTGAACCGCTATTCATTTTGAAGTTTTCTTTTGATATCTAGAGTAGTGAATTCTTCATTTCTCCCTAGTTTCGATTGACCTGTTTCATTTCCCTTATTATCTGGTTTAAGGAATCCTTAACTGCTCCTTGATCCCGATTGAAAACCACTTCACCCTTTAGCCTAAAAGATCTGAATTTACTCAGCTACCTTGCCTTGTGGACACTTCCTTAAGAACTTTATTCAGTCTTGTTTTCTTGACACATTAACTCCATGGCCCAAATGGAAAATAGATAGTCTACTATCCATCTAAGTCAGTAATTCCACCAACAAATCAAATCAAAACCAAATCAAGCTTACATAACTAGCATAGAATCAATTAACTCAACAAAGTTAAATCATTAAGAGAGAGCCCTATCTGTGCATTAGGAAGGCTAGAGCCTCACCTCAAAAGTAGGTTTGTGGTTACCTCTATTATTTCTTTAAACACAACATGACAACCCTAGGGAAATTTTTGGGTGATAACAACATTGACTTCAGAAACTTGAATCCTTCCTGAAATAAAAGCAACTACCTCGTGCCATCATATAAGCCCATGTTGCACACAGTACCTAAAACAATGGTGTTGTCTTCACTTGAAGGCTTTCTGGAATGCCACCAAGTTCTGGTAGCATAACCTGGGGGACTTGCACTGGTCTATGAGAAGCTTGGCCCACACACGTATCATTTGCAATCACTAGGCAGGACGATTGAAAACATTCCTGCCAATGTCCAAGATCCCAAGCATTATTTTTAGTAGGTCGGGTTGCGCCCGCGCAATTTATAGTGTTTTCTTGCTGCTTGTTGTTTCATTTTGTTTGTTTTGCTTATTATCTTTGTTTTCTCTTTGTTTAATTATGCTTACTATTTTTGTTCTCATTTGTTTTTTTTGGTTGATATATTACTATTTTTGTTTCTGGAAATAAGTGCTGCCAACTACTACGTCCTAGCTTTTGAATAGAGTATGTGGCTGAAATTTCAGGAAACTCATGACACTGTAGCACTTGGCCAATATTGTGTCTGCCTTCTCTATTCTTGGTTGTAACTTTTAGCTGATGAATTCCTAACATAAAATATGAACTATCTACAAGGGAAGTTTCATTCCAACCATGAACCTATGACCACACTGGGAAGCCCCATACCTATACTCAACCTTCTGCTTTGTGTGTTCATGCTCATCCAACTAGTAGAAACAGAGAGGGGGAAAATCTAAATGGGCAAACCTATGTGAGAGGTCTTACATGCTTCTCTGAAGCAACAACCTCTTCTACTCTCAATAAGTGGGGATCCCTCTTCTGCCCCAAAAATAAATAAGTGCCTATGCACAGTCCTCTTGAAAAATACAAAGGCAAAAGAAGAGAAAGGCTTCCTGCGCAGAGAGGTGAAGCATGCAACTCCACCAAGGTACTAACCAGGCTCGCTGGTAGTGGAGCAATGTATGTGTTCGTACGTGACTCCTCCCGGGTACTATCTAGGCCTACTGGAAGCGGAGCAACACCAGATATGAAAACTTATACTCTGAAAATATTCAACTTGTGAGCTAAACTACCCTTCCTGGATTCGAAACACTGAGATCTAAGCTAAACTTTTGATTTTGTTTGACTGAAGTTGGAAAAATATGAACCATGTATGTCCATGGGGTAAGAAGGAAATTGAAGTAACCTGCACAGCAATTCAATATTCCCTAAAAGACCAAGGCTTTGTGCTACAAATGAACCGAAATAGAGAAGTTGGAGTTCTACCAGTGTGTCACCAAGTGTTGTAGCGGCTACAACCACCCTCCAAATATTTGGCCTACGCCAATTTCGGAGCCTCCCGTGAAGAGTTTCACTTGATGACTGCACACGCTCGAGTTCACTACATGAGCTCGTGTGAGTCTTTACATCCCCCTTGCTTGTTCATTGCATTCAAGTCTCTACATGCTAATGTCTAAGTCATGCTTGCGACCATGTTCTGGTTAGGCTCAAAGTCTTTACCTCGTATGTGCTTGTTGTGTTCACTATGAAAGCACCTCTCGCACTCACACACTGAGTCACATTCACTGTCGCACAAGCGTTGTCTTGATCAATGAATGATCAATCATGAGTGTTGTTCTTGTCACATACGCTGTCGGTCAGTCTTGTTGAGTATGTGTGTTTGGATGGTTTGGATGTTTAGTCGTCAAGTCATGTGAGTGTGTGTACGTATGATCACCTATGCATCTTTTGATTATTCACACGCTTAGCCTTTTTCTGAAGGTTCTGATGACCAGACTCCCCTCTGACAGCTAGACCATCACCCTACCATCGACTCGATCTACTGTCAACCAAAACAACGCAGAAGCACCAAGATAGTCTTTTCAAGCTGTACTGCCCATAAGAAATCCAATGAGCTCTCATGCTGACGACCCAGGTAGTCGGACTCGGCAGTCACCCCAGGACTGATTCCCCTCAAAAATTGCACAGAGGCCACTGACCTCACCCACTCAACTAACTGAGGAAATTGCGCAGACAGGTCAGATAGACACCAAGTGGTTGTTGTTGTCTCCCTCAGAAAATTGCGTTGTTTTCCCAGTCAATCATCCTAATAGTCGACCAACTATTCATCTCAAAAATTGCGTAGTGTTCATGAGCAGGCATTCCACTGCCCATCAGTCAACTCACCTCAGATATTGTGTAGAGATGATCAGCATGTCAACCCCCCAACCTTAGTGCAGTTTTCCTTGCTAGCAGCCCCTAGCAGCAGAATACCAGTTCCCTCTAGGAATTGTGCAGTTTCTGCTACTAGTCTCCCTGGTAGCCAACTGGCAGCTCCCTCTGGGAATTGCAAAGTTTTTTCTTCCACTATCCCCAGAAACAAACTAGCAGTTCCCTCTAGGAATTGCACACTTTTGGCTGTCAGTCTCCCTAGAAGTTCCCCAGAAAAACTGTGCAATCCCTGCTTGCTGACCCTTCATGCAGCTCGACCCGTTCCTCTTGAAAATTGAACAAATCTGGTTGTCCAGCCCCGCTGGCTGTTCATTTTGGAAAATGTGCAGAGCATGCCTACCTTGCCTTCCAGCAGCCTAGACTGTTCCCCCCAAAAAGTGCACAAATTTTTCCTCCCAACCGAGCCAGACCTTGCAGATAGTCACTGTCAACTCAGATGGCTTGTCTCCATCTCTCAGTGACTCTTGTGTAGTTTTCATCAGTAGTTTCTCTTAGCCATCATCCCACATCACAACCTTGTTGTCTCTCCTGGTCACCTGCATTAGAATGATCATGTGTCATGGTAGACTAGGAGGATTTGGATTTGATGTTGTATCGTCATGAGTGACTGCAGGTACAGGTACACCAACAAACATGGAAAGACGACAAATGCGATGAACGAAGGGAGCACATGCAGAATGATAGGTTCACCAACAGACGAATGAAAAAAGCATGTGAAGTGGATGAACATGATGAACATGCACCTTCGTGAACAGATGAGCTTGCCAACCCTTCCACCATGCAAGCAAGGAACAACATGCTAAAGCTTCATCAAGCAAACCAAGGACCATTGAAGACTTCGCACACTTCACCATGTGGCAGTGAAGATATGATACAACATGAAGACATCCATCACCCAGCTGCACTATAGCTCGACACGAACTCCAGCAGCAACAGAAATGTACTAGCATTTTCATGTCAAGTCATATCGAGTCACGTCATGAGTCATGTCACCCACAACTCCACTATGGTCTTGTTGTCAATCAATGTGATATAACGTGGAAGTCAAAGAGACCCACTTGTTAAACAAAGAGTCATGTAAGTCGAAAATTCATGGAAGTCAAACGGTCATGAGGGTAGTCAAACAACCACAAGGGTCAATTTCACTATTAGGAAACTAGCTCACAAAAAGATAGAAAAGATAGATCAACTCCTTAGAACTTAGCTTCTTCGAGAGGGAACCTCCTTTACATTACACAAATGAATAATTCTTGGATGATACAAATGACTAAAACTTGCTTCTATATATGGAGTCTAAGGGGTCACAATATAATCAAGCTGACATAACAGTAATAACATAAGGGCACAAAAATAACAATAGTGGGTTTCTATGGGGCATACTAATAACAATATGGGGACAATATGGGCACAATAGCTACAATAAGGGATACAATGACAATAGTAATGGGGGAATCACTAGTATTATAGGGTCCTAACATGCCCCTCTCCTTCCGAAAATCATTTTCCTCAACACTTGAGTAGTTCTCGATGCTTCTATATAAAATTCTCATCCTCCCATGTGGAATCTTCAGCGGATAAGTTCTTCCACTTGATAAGATACTCTGAAATTGATCGATTTTGTAGCTATCGAGTTCTTGTTTCTATGACTGTGTGCGGTTCCAATATTATTTTTCCTTCCTCATCAAGTTCTGGCAATATTGTTTGAACTGGGAGCTTGTCACCTATAACCTTCTTTAAACATGAAACATGGAAAACTCGGTGCACTCGAGAAGCTGCAGGAAGCTCCAATTTGTATGCCATAGTACCAATATTTTGCAAGACCTTGTACAGACCATAATACTTTGGTGATAATTTATTATCCTTCTTAGCTTGCTTGAGGGACATTTGTTTATATGGTTATAGCCGTAGGAATACCCAATCACCTACATCAAAACTTCTTCTGCGATGTTGATCTGCCTGTTGTTTCATTCTATTATGTGCCAACACGGGGTTATCCTTTAAGAGTTGGAGGACTTGTTTTTGATGCTCAATGTGATGTTCCACTGCTTGAACCTTAAAATATTCTCTTAAATTTGATGTGATGGATGGTGGCTAATATCCATAAAGTGCCATAAATGGGGTCATTTTTGTTGTTGTATGGAAGGAAGTGTTATACCACCCTTCAGCCAGAGGCAACCATTTGACCCATTGTGTCTGTTTATCAGATACAAAGCAACAAAGATATCATTCCAAACATTTGTTTACTATCTCAGTTTGCCCATCGGATTGAGGATGATAAGATGAGCTATGAGCTAACTGAGTACCAAGACAAGAAATAATTATGTCCAAAAATTTCCAGTGAAAATGGGATCTCTGTCACTTACAATAATCTTTGGGTTTCCATGTAGCTTTTGAATTGTTTCCATAAATGCAGTAGAAACTGTACTAGCTTTAAATGGATGTGATAATGCACAAAAGTGTGCATACTTGGTAAGTCTATCAACTACCACCATGATGACACTCTTTCCCTCAGACTTGGGTAAACCTATGATAAAATCCATTGAAACCTCCTCCGAACGTTGGCTTGGAATGGATAAAGGTTGTAATAGACCCGGGGTCTTAATTGTTTCAACTTTATTTTGTTGGCAAACCAAACATTCCTCCACAAACATTTGAATATCCAATTTAAGGCCATCCCCAAAAAATTCCTTCTTAACCCTATGGTAAGTTTTTTAAAATCCTGAGTGCCCTCCTAACAGAGAAGTGTGCAATTCCATAAGAATCTTTTGTTTGAGTTGGGAATTCTTACATAGGTATAAGCGATCTTTGTACCATAACGAACCATTTTTCTAGCTAAATGTATCAGATGTACTAGGATCTGATTGTATTTTTCGAGTGAGTACCCACACTTCTTCGTCATTCTTCCATTCCTCCCTTTCTTCGTTTGTCGAATCTGGTTGGATAATAGAAATGGCACACAACAATGCTTCCACATCCTCATCCTTTCTTGAAAGTGCATCTGCCACAACATTTTGCTTCCCTTTTTTTTAAATGATTTCAAATTCATAACCCAACATCTTTGTGACCCATTTTTGTTGCTCTTCAGAGGATAATATTTGTTCTAAAAAAAATTAAGACTATCATGATCCGTTTTTACCTTGAAGTGTCTTCCCATTAAGTAGGGTCTCCATTTCTTAAGTGCATGTAGTATTGCCTACATTTCCTTCTCATAAATAGCTTTGTGTAAATACTTTCCCTTGATTGGATGACTTTTGAAAGAAATGGCTCTTTCATCTTGCATTAAAAGAACACCAATTCCATTTCCTGAAGCATCACATTCCATAATAAAGGTTTTTGTGAAGTCCAACGTAGCTAAGGCTGGCGCTTGGCACATTGCCTCTTTAAGATGTTCGAAGGCCTTTATTGCTTCTGGAGTCCATGAAAATCCATCTTTCTTCAATAATGTTGTTAGAGGTGCTGCTATTCTCCCATAATTCTTAATAAACTTGTGATAATACCCTGTCAACCAGATAAATCCTCGCAGATGCTTTATGGATGTGGGGATTTTCCATTCCTTAATGGATTTATTTTTTCAAGGGTCTACCTTAACAACCTCATGAGATACAATATGACCTAGATATTCCACCTCTTGTGCTCCAAAGAAACATTTGGAGCTCTTTGCATATAATTTTTTCTCCTCCAATAGTTTGAGCACCCTATCAACATGTTCAACATGATCCTTCCAAGACTTGTTGTAGATTGGTATATCATCAAAAAATACTAATGCAGATTTTCTAAGGAAGGGTTAAATGGAATTCATCAAACCTTGAAATGTAGAAGGTGCATTGGTAAGGCCAAAAGGCATGACCAAACATTCATAATGACTCTCATGAGTTCTAATGTTGTTTTTGGAATGTCTTCAGTCTTCATTCTGATTTGATGATATCCTGAACGAAGATCCAACTTGGTGAAGTAAATTGCTCCATGTAATTCATCCAATAATTCATCAATAACAGGAATGGGAAATTTATCTTTAATAGTGAGCTTGTTGAGCTCCCTATAATCAGAAACATGCTCCATGATCCATACTTCTTGTGCACCAATACTACTGGAGCAGAGAAAGAACTTTGACTAGGTTGAATTATACCAGCCTCTAGCATTTATGCAACAATATGTTTAATTTCACTTTTTTGGGCATACAAATATTTGTAAGGCTTGATGTTCAGGGGAACACTTCCTGGAATCAAATGAATAGCATGATCATGATCACAAATATGTGGGAGACCATTGGCAGTCTCAAATACCTTGGAATGATTATTCAAGACTTTTTGGAGATCTTGAGAAATTGATGATTTCGATGTTTGAACATCTAGTGAGCGTAATTGCGTAATTACGCCTCATTATTCTTTCTTTAGAAGCTTTTTCATGCCATTATATTTTATTATCTTTCCCGGTTTCCCTGTGATGCCCCTTAATTCAACTTCCTTTCCTTCCTAAAAAAAAAATCAAGAAAAGTTTTTGAAAATTAAAAGTTGTTGTCCCCAAAGATTCTAACCATTGGACTCCTAGTACAACATCAACACCACCCATTGGAATGGAAAGAATTGGACTATTCAATACATATTCCCCCATGGATAGCTTGATATTATGACACTTTCCAGAGCAATTTATAGTTCCTCTATTTGCAACCATTGCTTAACACTCTAGTGCTTGATATAGAAAGCAATTCAATACCTTGGCTATCTTACAATGAATAAAATTATGGGTACTACCCAAATCAATCAATACTATTACCTTTTTCTTCTTGATATGACCTTCTATCTTGAGAGTTTGAGGAGTGGTAATTCCTGCCAATGCATTACAAGATATGGTCGGATTCATTTCTTCTTTCTCTAGGGTTGGTTCCTAGTGTATATCCTCTTCTTTTCACGTTTCCTGATCCTTTTCTTCCTCCTCTTCACAATCTATGTAAAATAATTTATTCTCAACACACTTATGACCTTTAATGTATTTTCTATCACAATTGTAACAAAGCCCTTTTTCTCTTTTTTCCTCCAATTGTTGTGTTGTCAACCTTGTAGGTTGTGGAAGGCTAGGAGAAGCAACACTTTTGTCTTTATGGTTGTGAGTGGTCGACTTCCTTGTTGCCATAATTTTGATTTCCACTTTAATGGCCACCTTGAATGCCTTCTCTAATGAATCAGGTTCTCAAAGGTGAACCTCATGTTGGATGTTATCCTTTAAAGTCCCTATGAAGACATCAATCCTATGCTCATATGGAATATCATTTAACCTGATATTCAATTTTTGGAAGTCCTCAATGTGCTATGCCATTTAACCCTTTTGTTTGAGATTTATCAATTGGCTAAAGAAGGTGTTTCTATTTGTATCCTCATAATGTGCTATCATTTCCTCCATAAAAATTGACCACGTGAAAAGTGGTTTACGAGAACAAAGCCATCGATACCATACAAACTGATTTGATTCTAAATATAAAGATGCAATGCGTACCTTTTGTGTGTGTTGCACATTATGGAGATCAAAATATTGCTCTCCCTGTAGTATCCATGTTACCGGATCCTTTCCATCAAACTTCCTCATATCGATCTTTGGAATATGGTGGGCCTTCAATCCAAAGTTAGAGTCTATGAAATCATGATTAACATTCCTTTTTTTCTCATCATGAGTTTCATCTAATACCTTTTCTCCATTATGAAGCATTTCTTGTAGCAACTTTGTCAAGCCTTCCTTCAAGATTTCCATGTCTGCTTTTAAACCATTCTTCAAACCATCTATCTTAGCTTCCATTTCGTTTTTGGTTACTCTTGCGCAAGTGAAATTTGTTGCACTTGGTCTTGTAATTTTGATATATCATGTTGCATTTCTTCCTCTTCTTCATGCGTCACAGTAGAGCTTTTTGGTTACTTACTAGGTGTTTCCATTTTCTTGTTTCAAGTCATTTTTGAATAAAATAATGATTTTTATGCTTCACTATGCCCCTCGAATCACTTCAAACTGATTTTTCAAACAAAACTTATGCAAATACACTTTTTTTTTGCTTTGTAGGAGCATGATGTTTAATTTGTTGTATCTCTATAAATTTTGATCTCCAAGGTCTGAAATTCGGTCAAGTGGTAACCCTCTGAGTTTTATTTACAATTTCGCAAGTCAAACCAAATTTGGATTCTTCAAGATAAATTTATGTCCAATCTCCCACTATGGTCTAATTGTAGACTAGTTCAGTAGGGTGAACTTGTATGGAGTGCCATGTGTCAGTGTTTCAGCCATCGACCCTAAAAACTATACACATTATACTATAGCCTGTTCTCTTTTGGAAACTTTTTACAAAATTCAAATCTGATGCTTGTCGAGGAAGATATGACGATTTTCCCAACGTCACCAATTTTAGACGAAATTCTGGATCATGTAGAAATCCTAACTTTGTTGGATCATATCTCCAAAAATATAGCAAACCAAGATCTGAAATTTTTACACTAAGTTCATCAAGATTTTGGATCCTTGTGATAAAAATTTCAGCTTCTGAACCTTCATATAAAAAAAAATTATAGCGATAATGCCACGATGGCCTATTTGCATCAACGAAACCCTAGAATCCAAAGCTCTGATACCAAATTTTATACAACCATCTCAAAAAATAGAAGAAGAGATAGATCGACGACTTAAAAATTAGTCTATTCGAGGGGGAAACCTCCTTTGCATTACACAAATGAACAATTCTTGGATGATATAAGTGACAATACCTCCTTTTTATATATAGGAGTCTAAGGGGCCACAATATAATCAGAGCCTACATAACAATAATATTGTAAGGGCACAACAATAACAATAGTGGGCTTCTATGGGACATAATAATAACAATATGGGGACTACATGGGCACAAAAATACAATAAGGGGGTTGCACTAATAGCAATAAGGGGATACATTAGTAGTATAGGGACCTAACAACACACACACACACACACACATATATATATGTGTGTGTGTGTGTGTGTTGATATGAATACATACGTACATACATACATACATAAATGTATGTATGTATGTATGTATGTATGCATTCATATCAACATATTGACATCATGCATGATAACACTAACTTCATACAATGACCTCATGCACAACAATCATAACCATGACAATGAATGCATAACAACATGCAT
Organism: Pinus taeda; assembly: GCA_000404065.3. Classification (NCBI taxonomy): domain Eukaryota; kingdom Viridiplantae; phylum Streptophyta; class Pinopsida; order Pinales; family Pinaceae; genus Pinus; species Pinus taeda. Next base: position 91,348 of record APFE031387271.1, on the reverse strand, counting down.
CTAGCCCATGTTGTCCAAGTGTTTGAACCTGGAAGCTTTGATACCAATTTGTAATGCCTCCTCTTACATTTATCCAGTTTCATGGGCCTATTAGGGTAAACATGAGACGAAGAGTTAATATGACATGACCAAACCTCCCAACTCCAGTTAAGGAAGTGGGGCCTACAACTGACCACAAACTGGTAACTCACAACATCCCTCACTGCTACATGAACACTCAGGGGCCAAAGAACCACCCTAGGTTACAAAACCTTGATTTGGGGTGCCTTTTCACTAACCTAGGCTCCCAACTACATGCATGAAAAGGCCTGGGTGTTGTTGAAGTCCTCCAACCGCATGCATAACACTGCTTGAGTGTGAATGTGACCCAACTTACCCAGTTAAGAAGGTGTGGTCCCGAGATCTAAGCCATAATTCCAGGCCAGCCTCCAAACCACTGCCCATAATTTCCTGAGACTTTCTAGAATCATAATAGACATAATGACAAGGCTAAACATACAAACTTGAGTCAAAAACTTGACCTAGATTGACTAGAAAAAAACTAGGCATTTCTTCAAACACATGGTAAAAATGTAAGCTATATATCATGAATGCATATTTGATCATAAGAGTCTGATATTCATCTAAGAATCACCAAGAAGGCTCTATTCCCTCTCCACATAACTGTAATGACACTAGTTAGTCCATGCATTCATCAACCATTCATATATTCATCAAAACATGTTAAGATCCATAGGTAAAATACATCAAATAACCAACATATAATCATCAAATAACCAACATAGAAACCATGGCAACTCAACCATAATATCACCAACATAATCACTACAAGTATACATGAATTAGAGTAGAGAAATAAATCTTATTAACATATGAAAATTCCAACCAAGTTAGGGACTTCCATGCACCACCCAACCATAAATTGTGTTGAACCAAATCTCTCTTTCATCCAATCACCCACTCGCCATATTCCAAGCATGAATGTGGGATCTCATGGAATAAACCAAGACAAAACCAAACTAGGGCTTCTAGAGGCCAACCACCTCAACCCTCAACCACAATGCTTCCACCTCCATGGTCAGACATCACTAACACCAACCAGATTTGTATCTACTCAAGTTGCCAAGGGCTCCAGGAACTAGTAACTCAACCCACGGCCGACGAGCGCTCTAGAGTTTTTGTCCAACCCGACTCTAGGGACTAGTAACTCAACCCACCAAGGGCTCTAGAGCGTTTGTACGAACCTAAGCTCTAGGACTAGTAACTCAACCCAAGTTATTTCGGGGATTCTAGAGCACTTGTTCCAACCCACATCCATAAGGAATTATAAGCACCAATCATAAAACAATAAAGTTGAAAAATCCACAACAACATGGCTATCCAGGAAATGGAAAGGCAAGGCTAAATCCACTGCCAATCCAGGAAAATCTCCATGCCAATGATAGCACATAACCAGAAAATCACATGCATATACCATGAATCCATAAATCAGCAAAGAAATCACACATGCAGCCTATTACCTGCAATGCAATCTAGCCTCAGTTGTTGATCCACCTGTTCCCTTTCACTTTCTTGCTTTCCTTTTCCTTCTTTATCCAAATCCGATTTATGCCAAAGTGCTCCAAGAATGCTCCAAGAATACTCTAAGTGTGCAAGAGTATGAGACAATGACAGAATAAAAGAGTGCTCCAACACTAGACTTACAAAAGGTTGTGAATTGATAGTCATAAGCCTTTTTATCATTGAGGCCTCTTCATTTTCCTTCATTTTTCATTCAATTTCTCTCTCATGCAAATTTCTGTCTCTTGACTTCACTTTTCTCCTATTTTCATTTATTTCATAAATAAAACGTCATTTAATGCCTCTTTTCCTTTGCCAACTTCCATATCATTAATTAATCACAAGTGATACCCATCACTATGTTTTTCCCAACATTCAACTTGGAATATGTGTCCCATGACCTTAGTATTATTTTATTTACATAGAAAATCAACCAGGGGTTGTTACAATCTACATGCCATGACTCTTTGTACCTTGATTCACTTTATCAATCTACTCCACCAACTATTTCTTTATACTCTCTTGATTTTCAAGTTGTCGGTTCAAATTGTGATCAAGTACAAGGTGGTCATATTACACGGGTAGAGGCGCAAAAAGGTAAATATATTTTTGATCTCTCTTCCCTCTTTCAAAACCCTCTATGTCAAGATTTTGTGCCTTCATTCTTGGATGATTTTCAATCTACTAATCTCGATAGTCAGTTGAATGAATTTAATTCGCTTAATCAATCTATAGTCTTGGGAAACCATCATTATGATGATGATGATTCCATTGATGTATATGATGACCAATTCCCAAGTGCATCTACTGGTCTCTTTGTTTCCCAAGAAGATTTTTATTTGAAATATTTAGATCAAGTGTCTATTTCGGTCGAAGAATATGTTCTCATGAAAGCTTCTGCTTCAATTCCTCGTTATTTGTGTCATATTGCTTATATGTCTTGCTCTTCTGATCTCCCACCCGATAAGCGGAATTTTGAATTGTCACAAGGTAGTGAGGTCATCCATGATGAAGAAGTGAGCAATCAAATCATTGAGCATCCATTTTATCCTTTGTTATTTCCAATCTTGCATGAAGAAAATTCTTTTGTTTGGGTTACTCACGAGATTGTTCCAATCTATCCATCCTTAGATGCTCAATTAGAAGAATCTTTTGAATTGAGTAAGTTGGTTGTTGAAGTTATAAAATTTTATCAAATCAATGATGTAAATGGTTGTCATTTGATAGTAGTGGTCTAATTGAAGTTACATATGGTAGTTTTCCACACACCATGCATGATTTGATTCAATCTTCACAATCTTATTCTACAAGCTTTGAAAGTTCCAGAAGTCATCAGGGAATTGAGGCACTTCAAATTTCGTTGATGATTATGTCAGGTTCTTGTGATTCTGGTAAGATCCTCAAATTAAATCATGTTTGGATTTTCTTGCAAAATTCTTTCCTTAGCATGGTTTCACTGGATGTAAACTCTCTCTTGAAAGATGTTTGGTATCTTTGATATGGACCTTTTAACTTTCAATATTTGGTTTCTTATTAGATTGACTATTCTAATTCAGTTAGTTCATCTTCATGCAAATCTCTTGTGCCAAATTCGGGTTTGGAATGTATATATTTCATGGTTACACAAATCTATGAAGCTGATCATTTTAAAGATCATCATTGGTCGAGGACTTATGCCTATCAAATTATTTTGAAAATAATCATCTTCTTGTTTTTCTTTTGATTTTTGTACTGAAAATCATTTTATTTATCGCACCAGAAATCCTCTTGAGCGTTACTCAATGCTTGAGTTGTTTGATGAATCAAGTACCCCTTTTTCATCCACTACATCCTAACTGGTTTCATGTATTTGCTATATTGGCATTCCTCTTCAATCATTTTGATGATTATGATGCTAATACAGTTTGTCACTAGATACAAGGGAATGGTTTGTTACATTCATCACGTGAGGAATATGATTATATTATTAAAAGCACTTGCAAATTTGTTCAAACTAGCCTACCTTTATTGTCGATTTATCAATAATCCTAAGCTTTGATCAGTACATCTGATCATAATTATTGTCCCAGTGACTGTCTTTTAGCTTATCATTCTCCTAACAGCATATTCAATGACATTTGTTCTACATTCTTTGATCTTTATGGTTTATCATATCACTATTCAGATACTTGTCAAGCAGTTGAGGCACTTCAGCGCTTGATGATGGTTATGCCAGGCCCTCACTATCTTGACAAGCCTTATGAACATGATCAGATTCATTTTCACTCACAAGATTATCATGCTGATCCAACACCTTTAATTGAAAATTCATATTTTCAAGAATTTCGAGGTTTTCAAGAAGATTTTTTTTGAATTTCATGATCCAATATATGATCAATTGTAAGTATCATACTTAGCAAGCCATTTTGCTAATAACAAGCTTTGATATTTTCTCATGCTTTCTAAGGAGGATAGTATAGATGAAGATGCATTGGCAAGCTTTCAAGGTTTGTTTGATTATGGTTTTCATTGAAAAGGTAAGATTCCAAGTTGGTTAGAAGTAGTGGCTATGAAATATATTTCTGCTGGCAGGAAAGACCTTCAATTTGTTGTGCAAGTTATTTAAGCTCTTACCTTTTCTGTTGCACGTTGATTTATATCTATTTTAATTGCTCATATCTTTGTGTATCCATGTCGTGAGTAGTTATGGTGGCTACATTGGAAATTTCATTACACTTGAAACTGACCTTCTAGATGGATATGTTAGGAATAGGTCTATCTACATACTAGTCTCCCTTGCACACTCATCCAGAACTCACTCTTTGTAGTCTTTCTTGTGTTTTCTTACTTTTGTCTCACATCATGTTTTTGGTTTAGCCTCAATTTGCTTTGCCTTTTTTTATTTTGTTTCCCTACTGTGTCTTATCTCTTCTTTTGTGTTTTGTTTAATAATACTTTTCATGAAGGATGTTCCCTTTGGCTCGAAAGGCAATGTGGAAAAATTTGAAAAGGGAAATCATGACGATAAACGTTGCTTGGCTTATGCATTTATATATCTTGGGTTTATATATTTTGGTCAGTTATGTTTTAATGGAAAATGTGATCATTTTGTGAGGAAATATTTGTGTAGAACCACGATACCCATATCTATTTTAGGAACCTAATTTCTAAGCTCGGTGTCGTAATGTTTCAGTGTTTTGCATGTTCATCTAATCAAGTAGAGAAGGACAAGGGGAAAATCTATACTGAGAAAACCTATATCAGATGTAAAATTATGCTTCTCTTAAGGGACAACCTCTTCTACTCTCAATAAGTCGAGATCCCTCTTCCACCCCAGTGAAATAATAAGTTTCGAAGCACAGTCCTATAAATATATAAAATAAATAAAGGGTGAAAGAAGAGAAAGGATTCCTATGCAGAGAGGTGAAGCAAGTAACTTCATCGAGGTATTGTCTAGACCTTCTCATAGTGGAGAAATACTAGATATGAAAAAACATACTCTGGTTATCTTAATCTCGCCACTATATATTACCCTCCTCCTGAATCGAAACAATTGTGATAACAACTATCTCTATGAATGTGTTTAACCGAGAAAAGAATGAAGGGGACTACATCTATTTTCGGGTTAAGTGGGAAAACCAGAGTAACCCACACAATGAATAATTACTTCTTGTGAAACTAGACCCTGTGCATAAAGCTAGACCAAGACATAGAATTTGGAATTCTAACAGTGTGTCACCAAGTGTTGTCGTTGCGACAAACACCCTCCAAAATTTTGTCTACACTTGAATTTTGGAGCCTACTGTGGATCTTATGATCAATCATTCCATAATCACTTTATGGTCAATTGATTCTTTTTTAAGTTTTTGATTCTTCCCTCAAATTCTAAGTGTCAAATTCACTTGCTTATGCATGCTTAGTTCTCGAAGAATTCACAAGTGCACTTCTCTTGACGGAAGTTTACATGGACAGTGCATCACTCTTGGAAGTAATGCTCACGCAATCACTAGTGATAGTGACTGCACAATTCATAAGCATAGTGTAATTCACAATACATATTGACAATTAGTGCACACTCTCCATTGGCATTCTCCTTCACTTCAATTGCAATTGCACTTTCATTTCGGTGAGTTTTCTCAACTATCGCTCTGGTGCACCTTTGTTTTCTCAAGTGTCGCTTTCACATTTTCAACTATCATTTACTTGCATTCACTTTGACAAGTTTCATTTTCATGTTATATTCACTTTGGCATGTGTCTCTTCCACTTTCTTAAAGCTTTTGCAAGTGTCATTTGCACTTTTCGCTTACTTTCGCAAGTGTCGTCTTTTGGCATGGGAAGTGTCACACATCGCAAAAAGCAGAGTTATGGTTCATTTCAAGGGTAAAATTTGGTTTCAATGGGTCCTATTTATTATATAGGCATGTGTTATATCCATGCCCAAACTTTCATGCACAGTCATACTAGTGTCATCACTATCATCGCAAAGTGTATCTTAAGTGTCGCAACTAGTCGAAGAGAGTCAATTGTACATTCTTAAAGGGAAGTTATGATGCATTCTCCTCCACTACTATGTCCTATTCATCATGAATATATGCATTAGACATTTTCCCCAAGTCTTGAGCACCGTCATAGAAGTGTTGTCACTGACGGCGCAAAGTGTGTCTTTTAGTGTTGCACTTGGAGGAAAGTGTTGTGTTGTCATCGCATCAAAGGGATCATGTTGTTTTTAGGCACTGAGTGTTCAATGTTGTGTCATCAATTGTTCTAAGTGTGTGATCATATTCAATTCCTATCTCGGTCCTATCATTATCTTGTTAATCTCACACTTAGTCAAATTTCAGAAAACTTCTTGCCCGATCAACTTAGACTCACTCAGCCTCCCTAAACTATGCATTACGCAGTGGAAAGCCTCAATCATGCATCCCTACCTCTTGGAACCACGTAATGCACAATTCCTACCTCCAAGGACTATGCATTGTGCAGTCACAATTCTCAAGCATTGCCTCCCTGCCCTCATAAACTACGCAATCCTACCTCCTAGCTAGTCTCCTGTTGCGCATTGCATTTTCAGTCATCAAGTTGTCTCCTTGAGTCCTTAAACTGCACAATACATTGACTAGTCTCCCTCTAGAAATGCACATTTCGTAATCTCAAGGCTCAAGCCTGCCTCATTGAGACCCGCAACTGTGTAGTCTAGCTTCTCGTGCTTCCAATGCTACGCATTATGCAATCACAAGCATCAGCACCTCACTCATGACCTCTAAAACTATGCACTGCACAATCCCTTAGCCTCCTCCTCATTCCAATACCTTATTTTGAATCATCTAATGCATTGCATGAAGAGAGTTACACTAGGAGGTTTCTAGATTGATGATGTCTTGTCATGAGTGGATTTTACTTACAGGTATTATATCTATACATCATAGGATGATGCCCGAAGAGGAGGAGAAGGAGACTATGCTAAAAGACACTTGTGAAGCTAAAAACATGAAAGAGGTCATCAAGTGGGAAGATGAAGGGACACCATTTTATGAAAGAAGAACAAATATCAAGACCACATGAAGACTCCTTACCATTCAACCCCTTGGAGGGTGAAGGTGAGCAACAAAGTATATCTTTCATGAAGATGAATTATCGAACAGGCCTCTCATAAATATTGAAAACAAAGCAGCAAGAGAAACAACTTTCCATTTCCACTTCATCATGGAGTTCATATCATCATTGTCAAGTTGTGACTTGTATCAGTTCCATCACAATGTTATGTGTGTCAATGTGTATTGCCATGTCATTTCTATATATAATTATGTAATTAACAAAAGGAAAGGACACAATGTAATGTGTGGAAGTCTAAGAGCCATATGTGGAATATAAAAAGTCACATAGTAATGTATGGACAAAGAGTCTTTAGGAAAATTCCAAAAGTCACATAGAAGTCCAAAGGTCACAATAGAAGTCTAAGAGTCATGAGGGAAGCTAAAGCATCATGGGGATATGAAAGTTCATTCCTCTTGTTATAAGTACACCCTTGTAACTCATGCAAAGGGCTTTTGGAGGCTTATCCTTTGGAGAGTTAGCCTTGGCTTCTCTAGCTTGGCATAGGAGAGAATAACATTCTTTGGAGAAGTAAGAAGTGACTCAATGTTCCACTATTGGGCTAGTGGATTGTCGTTGTAACCGTGTACTTGGATATTTCACTCATAATTAGAAGCTCGATGAGCCAACACATTTTCATGCATGTATCTTTAAGATAGTAAGACTATTCTTTTTATGTTTGTGGTATATTTTTTGTTCACATGTACTAAGGAAATTGAACTATTTCGGTGGCTTTGGTGCTTATCTTGTTGAATATGTGTTGTATTTGCTTTACTTTTCGTTGTGTCTATGTGAACTACTCCACTAGATAAATAACGAATATTTCCCTTTTCTCGTGAGCCTATCTTAGGATAGTACTATTACTTTCCTTCTAGAGACTCACTCTTACTTCCATCTTGTGAAAGTCTCCTTTTACACATTGCAATTTTCATTTCATAGTGTCAACTTACTCGCTGATTTAAAAGGTTATGTGCACACTCTCTTGTGTGATTTCGTGCAACCAAGGAAAATCTTAGAGTTATGGTGGTCAGGTTGATACTCCGGACGGGGCTCCTAATCCAAACAATCTGATGTCTAATTAGGACTTCACATCGGGGATACCCCCTTGGTTGAAGGATTTCCAACATTGTCAATAGGTTCCTTATAACCTTAATCGTGAGGTTAACAATCTTCAAGAATGTAAAGATCTAGGCATTGGAATTCCTTCAAAAACAAACTATGTGCTTCCAAAGGAAGAAACACAATGACTTGTATCACAAAGTGAATCTAGGAAGGAGGTCAAAGAGTTGAGACTAGAGTAAGAAGAAAAAAGTTTAATGACTCTGAATTAGGCTCTCCATTAGGTTCTTCCACTTATTTCAAGAAGGAAGCATTCCTTTAGGAGAGGCCCTCTCCTCATATCCAAATTATATGTGATAAAGCACTCACGTGAATTGGATTAAAGATAATAAGTTCATTAAATTGGTAAAATTTAAATGGGGACTTTTTTATCCTTCTCGACTAGATACAACTATGCTACAATTTAGCTCCAACCTGCAAAGGGTTAAACAAGCAACCACATCGAGAGAAAACAAAAGCACAACACATCTTAGAGGGATAATTCAAAAGTTGAAAAAGTTATAGTTGATTTATTTGCGAAGAAGAATAATGAAATTTTATAGATGAAGAAAAGCCTTCCATTGTAGCTTTGTAAGATAAGAAAATAAACTTGTTACCTTGGGAGGAGACCAAGTGGAGGTAGAAAATCAGGGTAATGTGGTTAGCCTAAGGCATTGAGAATACCAAGTCTTTTCACATTTATGCTAAGGGCATAATGAATTTGAATACCAATTTTCATATGCTTAGGTTCAATGGAGATAAGGAAAAATCCTTTCATGAATTAGAAGGTGAAGGAGTTAAGTATTTCAAGCAACTCTATAAAGGCCCTAGAATAATAAACATCATTCAGATGATACAAGCATTGTAAAACTTTCATAGTTTTATGGAGGAGGACACAAATGAAGACTTGATAGTAGAGATGATTTATGAGGAAGAGTTAAAGGAGGTCATTTGTTCAATCTAAAAACATGACATGAGATGGCCTAATGGGTGGAATATAGTGTCTTTCTCGGGATCCTATGACATAATAGAAGATATATATTTCGAGTGGTAGAATAATCAAGTGTGTCTGAGAAATTTTTTGGGTTCTCTAAACTCAATATTTTTGGCACTTATTCCTAAAAATGATCTACCTTCTATTGTAACTAAGTGTGACATAATAACCTTCCTAATTCACCCATAATTTCATTTCAAGCTCAAAAAATATTAAAATCGTGAAATTTTTTGGATTATGTTTTTTCAAGTTAAAACAAATTATTATCATTTATTAAAAACATATTTCAAAACATAAATACATTTAATTAGTGGGTCCATTGAGTGAAATGGATTCTATCGTCGTAAAGATCCAATGATGCATGTTAGCTAGATTCATGACTATGATTATTTTTAGGAAAACCATGTAAACATACTATAACAAGATCAATATGACCATAAAGTTTAAATTTCCTTCCAAACACATGGTTCTATAATGTGTGTTTCAAATCAATATGGAACATTTCAAAACCACTCTCCTCTAGTCCTAAAGTTGCTTATGTTTTTAGATCGCAAAATGGTTACAACATTTATAACTCTTGATCACGGTTGGTAAATTGTAGTACAAAAATAGGGATAGAAAGAGCGAGGGAGGGGGAAGGGGGTTATTCTTTTCCTATTAGAACTATTTTATGCTTGGGGTTTAGGATTTGGGTCCAATAATCAAACAAAAGTCTATGCTCTCTTTCAAGGTTTATCTTTTTCATTTGTTCACAAATTATCCAATAACATAATTATTGGTGACTCTAGGAATATTATCCGTCATCTTGTGGTTGGTTCTCTCCCAAGAGACATCAAATTATGAAATATCCATATGAAAATAAGACAACTCCCCTCCAAATTCCTCTCTACTAATCTATTTCATGTTTTATGCCATAATAATGGTGAGGCAGATCGATGGGCCAACAAGGGCACTAGTTTGGCCTTGGGAAATTTGTTTATCAACAGGAAAGAATTCAAATCTAATGTTCCTTAATGTAAAAGAGGGAGCTTGATATTTTAATCATCCAAATTTCATTAAGCACCAATTGGTTCCATATCACTCTAGTGTCCATGTTGCAATCCATTATAAATCTAATCATCGGTGTTTGGGAGTTTGCATCTCTCATGCTCTTTCCAGTCTAAGGAATGTATTATATGACCTCTTTAGGACAGTCAATGCAAGGAAGGAACTTATCTATTTTGGGATTCTAGGGGACTCTAGGTCCTTTTAATGCCATCACAATTATGAAATCTAGTCATCAAGAAATTTGAACTTCATGTGAATCAGAGAAGCTTGAATTTCATGTGAATCTGGGATTACTAGTCATGGTAGCTCGATCTGTTCTTCGAATCAGGGAAGGGTTAGTCAAAGGAGAAAGCAAAGATGATTATTTCTCATGTGGATACTCAAAAATGGAAGTGGAGAAATAATTTGAGAGATCATTCCTCTTGTGGTAAGCCCCTTCTTTATGGTGAAGACAAAGCTCTACTCAAGTTCAACTGGTACAAATTGTATACATTTCTCTGGATTTTTGGTCAAAGTTAGACTAAAATTCATTGGCTACAAGAGTTAAAAATAAAATTAGATGTGTGTGTTTCGTGCTCTGAGGTCCAGAAAATTTTCAAATTTATGGCGAGACTCTATGAAGAATGGATGTACTCAATGAATAATTAAAATGAGTCATCTCATAATGGAAATAAAAACCTCATATGGCAACATTTTTCTGGGATTTTTCTTATAAATTTGAAGAGGAAGTTAAACTCCCATCCTTGGCCTAGAGAATTTATTCTCCTTCTAAGTTATATAAAATATTTTGAGGTTCATATTTATCCCAAGAATCCTTTACTCTAGGTGTGCAAGCTCTAGGCTATTGGTTCTGCGTTGGCGGTTATCTGACCTTGAGGAGTGCATTACGTAATCAGTTCCTTGACCTCACTGAACATACCCAGTTCCCTCAATGACTTACGAAGGTTATGGGGCAGCCACATTTTTCTTTTTCTTTTTACTAGCTTCACAATATGCTCTAATACAACTTTGTTGCATAATCCTACTAAATTTATCCTAACCATACTTACAAAAACTTGATTTTCATCTCTCAAACATTTTGTCAAACACTTTTACATGTAAACCTTTCTTTAAATACTTTGCATACAACCACTCGAGTAGTTTTTTTCCTGCATACATTTTTTTCAATATTTTTTATGAAACCAAATAAGAAACATTGCTTTGGTTCCTAGTATAACATATTAACTAAAATACACCACTCAATTGTGAAACTTTTGATTTTTTTTCTTTGAGGTATTTCATCAAATAGTTTGTGTGCAAATTGTAATAAAACACCTTTAACACATTTCTTCAAATTCTTTGCATGTAAATAGGAATAGATAATCTACAACAATATTATCATACAACAATGCTAACATACAACAATACTATCCCCATCCACAAAAGAACATTTTCATTGGGGCATTTCATCAAACAATTTGTATATGATGAATCATTAAACCATTTAGGCATTTCTTCAAAAAAATTGCATGCAAACTAATATAGTAACGTCCACAGGGCATGTATCCTAAATTACAATAGTCTAAGTTCTAAAAACTGAACCAAATGATTAGTGGGGGTTCTTGTCACTATAATTCAAGTTTCAACCTTTGGAACCTCTGAAATGAAAAGTTATAAATGAAATGCCAACATGACCTATTTGGTGCATGATTTTTGGAGCATCCAAGAAGCTTAACTTCATCTGGTTATATCTCCAAAAATATCATGATCGAAGATTTGAAAATTGGACCAGATGATGTACGATTTCCCCTTACTATGGTCCAAGATTTAGCTTCTAGAACTCCCAGAAGAAAACCCAACATGACCTATTTAAAGATGCATTTAGGAAACCCAACTTTCTTTGATCATATTTCCTAAAATTTCATGACCCAAGATTTGAAAAGATGAAGAGGATCAATAGGATTTCCCCTCACTATGGTTTAAGTTTCAAGTTTTAGAACCTCCCAGAAAAAAATTTATAGCATAAATTCCAACATGACCTACTTAAAGAATAATTTAGGAACTTTATCTTCCTCAATTAGTGTTCTTACAAAATTTAATACATATAATAAGCTACATAAAAATAGTATAACAACTACAACCATGATAAATTTGTTGAAGGGTAAATGCATGCACATATAAACTTGCTAAAAAGAGTAGTTAAATAATCATGCATAAGAGATACTTATCTTAAGTCAAATATTTTACAATTTGGAATTGAAGAAGGGTGAACCACTCTCTACCTAACAATAGGCTCAACTATGTTGTAGTCTTTCTCATAGTTGGCCATCCCAGGGCTATATCTTGCTGCCTTGAGGGAAAAAACTAAGCTCGGGGATTTAGCACACAAATTTTAGACTATATAACACAAAAAGTATAGGCCACTCTCATCCACACACAGGAAAGAAACCTTGTGTTCATCCTTTCCATTCCTTGACCAGGCCCATATACATTCAAAAAATACTATGTAGGTATGCATAGCACAAAGGAGTCATTCTCGAATCTCTATAGCTTCTCGGTCCTCCCTTATTTAGTGCTCACTCTACCACATAGAAATAGGACAAGTCCCAATCCTCGGAGCCATCTAGTCTAAGGAAAAAGAACTACAACATATTCAATTCATATTACACAAGTTGTCACCAATTTTCATGCCAATTCTAATTTTTTATTTAGAGAGAGAGAGATGTAAGAGAAAGTAATAGAAAAGAGAAGAACTAGAATCTTAAGAACAAAGAATAAGAACCCCTTGTTTTCTCCTCCCTCTTATTTTTATAGTCACACCCTATCCCTTCATCTTCCCAACCTCTTGCTAGAAGCTTATTAGGAAAGCTAACCATCACATCAAAGGGAAATATTAACCCAAGGTATATTTTTCCTCTTAAGTCAAATTTTCCCCTTCTCTGAGGCATCATAACCTATTGGTTGTCCCATTTCTTTATTAATAAAAATAAACATTACATCATATAATAGAGTTTGACATTATAACATCAATATTGGCACTCCAACATTATATGTTCTTGATTACATTACAAAATTTGGGGTAATGAAAGGGGTATCACAATCCCCTCCCCACTTAGAGAACACCATCCTCAGTGTTATGCTATTTGTAAAACCATTCTATGCAAAAGATGTGATATTCCACTTTCTTATCAACAACTTTTTCCATGTCCTATGTTTCCATTTTGAGCATTGTCATTCATTTTTCATGGTCTAGTTACCTCTATACCTCTTAGCGTCCCAACACATTCTTGCATGGTTGTCCATTGCATCATAAGGCTTCCATGGGGAACAAATTCACCTCATTGTTTTCTTGGATACAAGTAATGTATTTTTAATCCCACTAAGTATATGCATGAATTTTTGAAAACCAATTCGTTCAATTATTTCCTTCCTTGCAGTCACACACCTTCCAAGTTCAGGCATCCCCTTCTCTACCTCACCAGTCTCTTGGGTAATCCATTACTTGGAGGCTTCTTCACACAAGAAGAGTCTCAAGACTTATGGAGTCTTACAACCAAGGCATCTCTCTGGCTTTCTCTAAATAGCACAACACATTTTTCATAACACAAATCATGGTGATCAATATATATCATAAGGTTCTAATGTCACCACAATGGCCTTCCTACGATTTTCAATTTCACAACCATCATTTATCCTTCTTGGGTAGATCATCATCTCACCTGTATCATAAGCATACAATTTCCATGAGATTAACCAAAATAATTTAGATCAAATATTCTCCCTCTTTCTTTTATTTTCTACACTTGCTTCATATAGGAATCATATTTCATAAATATGAGATTCTTCTCATGACGTTTGACTCTTGCATATGGTAGTACTCAATCTTTGTTATCATAACCAAGTCCATTTCAACTACAATCTGTACTTTTAATTAGCCAAACAGTCTTAAGTGTTCATACATAAAATATTATCATTGCAAGATTTATGACATCCCTTGAAGTGATCTCAGAATTAGCATACACATAGTAATTCAATCACTTTCAATTGATTTAAAAATAAATTGAAATTAAGTTATCATTGCATTATTTATTTGCATCACAATCGTTTTGAGCATTCCATAATGCATTCATTAAACATTTATTCCAACTAAAAAAGGGTAAAAAATAAAGGATAAGTATCTCTAAAATCACGAGTAATTGGCTACCACTTTGCTTTGAAATATGAGGGATTCATGCCACTCATTCCACTACTCAATAATTCCTCAAAATTATTAGAATTTATTTCTTTTCACGACATTAAATCATGCAATTAATTGTCTCATACAAGCATAGATGCACTCAATGCACAAATCATATGTACCATCATAATTCATAATTTGCGTGTCATGACCAAATAATGCCATACTAAATCGTTGGTGCATCACAAAGATTCTAGAAATATTTACACATTGAAGGCTTGGTTAAACACTCAAAAGATGGAACCCACTGTCAAGGTGGTTTATCAACTACTCTCTAACAACAAGTACCAAGGTGGTTTATCAACTACTCTCTAACAGCGAGTACCAAGGTGGTTTATCAATTGTACCTACAGAAAGCACCAGGGTGGTTTATCAACTTTTTTTCATATCAAGCACCAAATGGGTTTGAAATCCATTATCTGGGTGGTTTATTAGCTGCTCAGCAAGCACCATAGTGACCCATAATTCCCTCTACAAGTGGTTTATCAACTACTCTCTAAAAGCAAGCACCAAGGTGGTTTATTAGTTGTACCTATAGAAAGCACAAGGGTGGTTTATTAGATGTCTTTTCATAGTAAGCATGACAGTGACCCATAATTCCTTATCAAGGTGGTTTATCAATTGTCTTTTCATAACAAGCACCATAATTTTATGTAGTCCATTATCTAGGAGGTTTATCAACTACTCAACAAGCACCAACACTGACCCAAAATTCCCTATTCACGTGGTTTATATTGAACTAGTCAAGCCCTCCTTCACTTATCCTATACCCACATCTACCCTCTAATCTAACTATGCAAGGCAGACTTCCAAGATCATTATGAATTTCATCACATGAATGAACACAACAATTTTATTAAATAAAGAAACAAATTTCCTCAAATTATTAGTAGGCTCACAGCTAAAATTTCTTCCTTATAATAGCTATGGGATCCCTCCCCCTTGCACCCTTGTGCATATTAGTTGTCTAAACACACATTATATTAGTAAAATTATCTTAGAACATGATCATTCCTTCATTCAATCTCACAAGCATATACTCATATCATGCACTTAATCGAGGATTCAAACAATGCTTTAAGTGTGCATAAAAGTCAAGAGTCATAATCAATAATTCTTAGAAGACTTATCTAGCGAAAACCAATTAC
The DNA here is from genome assembly GCA_000404065.3 of Pinus taeda. NCBI lineage: Eukaryota > Viridiplantae > Streptophyta > Pinopsida > Pinales > Pinaceae > Pinus > Pinus taeda. The sequence goes on along the minus strand of APFE031387271.1, from coordinate 75,712 downwards.
TAGTAGAAAGAATCTTACTTTGTCTTACCCGTAGTCTTTGTTGCTCCTAATATATTCAACAGTGGATCATTTTCAAGTTGGGCCATGACTCCACAAGGGAATTGGCTTACCAAGATCCAAGTATGATACATAACCATTATTAAACACAAACAAATTCAAGGTACCAACCTCAATAGACTCCAATAAATAGTCTCACATCCCCACATTAACCCACTCAACCCAAGGTAGTCCACACCTTTCTCTAATCATAGGAGTCCCTCGTTTAGTGCCACTATATTCTAGGGTCTCCATCTTGGGTTGGCTAAGGATATCTCAAAACCCTATGGTTTATAGGAGTTTCATTTGTCTTCGAGGCTCTAGGTAATCTCCAAAACACACAAAAAAACACTTGTCAGCACACTCCTCCCTCTAGGGTTCCAACCTTCCGCAAGACAACCCAATGAGAAGTGAAATCACAAAACTATCACAACATGCATATCAATATGCATAGGTGGCATCTATACCATTTTCTCATCAACACCTTATCTTCCGTAACCTTGACTCCACAAGACTACATGCAACACCTTTAATGGCTTCCAAACTATCTTATCAACCTATTTTTGGTTACATGTTCACCATTAACCACTATTAGTCATATGAATCATGTTATGACAACAAAATACTCCAAGTCTTTATGCATGCACATCCATTACAGTATGCAGCTAGCATATATTCATGCATCTAGCATATGATTATTTAATATCTATTGAATGGACATGCATGTTTGAACTATTTCATCTCTTGCATTTTTATCATGCTTATGCTATTATTCGTCAACATATGACAAATTCTAAAATCATTAAAGAAAAGTGTAGAACTAGCAAGAGACAAGTTAAGAGATTCCCTCTTATAGTTATGGTTGCATCACTTGCCCATAATTTTTTGCAATTATGTTGGGCTGCTATAGGGAATCTAGTTAGCATATTGTATGTTTATCTTGTTGCATCAAACTCAATTCAGTCTTCAAATAACATAAGTGTATTCATATATACAACAAAATAATTTCACTTAAGTACACATATTAATTCAAAACTTAAATTTTTTCTTATACTTGAGCCCATCAAGTTTCAATGTTGAACCTTAACTTTGATAAAACTTTGTCACATAGTATCAAAGCTCCCATTTCATCTATTCTTGAGTCATCCAGATCAAGTGTTAAACTATGCTCTGGTACCACTTTGTAACATACCCAATTCCCTAACTAACTTGCAGAGGTTACAGGGTACCCAAAATTTTCTTTTTCTTTTTACTAGCTTGACAATATGCCCTAATACCACTTTTTCGCATACCCTACTAAATTAATACTAACCACATTTGCAAAAATTTGATTTTCATCTCTCATACATTTTTCCAAACACTTCACATGTAAACATTTCTTCAAATACTTTGTATGCAACCAATTACATAGATTTTTTTTGTAGACATTTTCTCAAAAAATTTATATGAAATCAAATAAGTAACATGCGTTGATTCCGCTTGTAATATACTAACTTAAATATACCACTTAATCATGCAACTTTTGATTCTTGTTTTTGATGTATTTCATTAAATAGTTTGTGTGAAAATTGTAAAAAAAAAAAAAACATTTAATTCATTTCTTCGAATGCTTTGCTTGCAAATAAGCATAGATCAACTACAAAAATACTATCATACAACAATACCATCCCCACCCACAAAACAACATTTTCGTTAGGGCATTTCATCAAACAATTTGTATGAGATGAATCATTAAACCATTTAGGCATTTCTTCAAAAACTTTGCATGCAAACTAATATAGCAAATTCCTTAGGGAATGTCTCCGAAAGAATAGCATTCTAAGTTCTAAAAACTGAAACAAATGATTAGTGGAGGTTCCCGTCACTGTGACCCACAATTTTTAGACTATGGAACCTCCAAAAGGAAAAGTTATAGTAGAAATCACAACATGACTTGTTTGATGCATGATTTTAGGAGCATCAAGGAAGCTCAACTTCCTATGATCATATATCATAAAATATCACCACCAAAGATATAAAAGTTGGGCCAGATGATCATTAGGATTGCCTCCACTATGGTCCAAGTTTCGAATTCTTGAACCTCCCAGAAGAAAAGTTATAACAGGATTTCCAACATGGCCTATTTAAAGATGCACTTAGGAAGCCCAATTTCCCCTTATCATATTTTCTAAAATTTCACAACCCAAGATCTAAAAGTTGGAGCAGAGGATCAAAGGAATTTCCCCTCACAATGGTCCAAGTTTTAGCTTCAAAAACCTCCCAGAAGAAATTTTATAGGAGAAATGCCAACATGACCTTCTTAAAGAATAATTTAGGGATCCTGACTTCCTCAACCACAGAGGAGAGGTTTACATAAGTCAGAAGTGCAAGTCACATATGTAAACCATAATGTGAGCCTTCTCGTGGTTGCCTTGTCTAATAATCTTGGTCTATTTGGAGATGATGGAGGCTCTAACACAGAGGTAAAATCAAAAAGGAAATTGGTATATCAGGAATAACCATAAAGGGAATCTAAGAAAGAAGTCGAAAATGATCAACCTAGTTCAAGTGTCATGAACCATTCATAGTCCTTATTCAAGATGGCAGTGAAGGATGGACGCAAGTTGTATTAAGGTGATATTGATTCTCTAAAGCTAAATTGTTGGTTGCAACAATTAGAAGTGTATTTTAATGTTAATGGTGTAGAGGAAGAACAAATATTTCATTTTCTTGGTTGAAATTAGAGGTGCATGTCCTTGAGGTTCATGTGACTTCGTGGGAAATCCATAAGGAGACCTTGAGGTTGGAGGGATCCTCCTATGACTAAGTGGGAGGATTTTAAAGCCTCATAAAGGCACAATTTTACCCTATCGGGTATGTAGATAACTCGTGGATCTAGTGGCATTACTTTGGGAAAAAGCATGGGCAATGTAACATCCCAAACCCTCTTGTTGGGCGATGCCACTTACACAATACCGACATAACCAAAAACACAAATATAATTTAACTAGAACACATTATTATTTTGCACAATAAAACCATAATAACCAAAAATCATATGATTACACAACAAAAACATGCCATGATAACTAATAAACAAGTAAATAACAAGTTTTGAACAATGATCTATTAAATTTGTCGTTTAGCTGCGAACCTCATATGTTCCTTCTAGCCATTGACCGCATTACTCCAGTTATCTCAATAGTTGGTTACTCGCAAGTTGGGGTTTTGATTCCATGGCATCAACACACCCAAAAAAATCTGGTACAAGCTTAGTACAAACAATCACTAGCCAAGTTACCAAGCCCGAAAGTCTCCAACCATGATTATTGTGGCTTCAAGGAATTCCATTGCCCTCACAAGCCTTCTAGTTACCCTTTCAAGCCTCACAAAGCCAAGGTATGAAGCCTTACAACCTCCAATTAGCAAGCTCACATACCCCATCAACTCCTATCATGGTCGCCCTTGGATGTTCTAGAGTCCTGCAGCTCCAAGAGTTTTGTCGCCCTTACGGATCTTCCAGGTACCCTTACAAGCTCTCATCCAGGGATTCTTATCCCTCTATTATAATTGTCCAACTGAATAAAGGAAACACCCTTTTATAGACCTAGTGCCCTGTTTACTTTATATTATAATATTATAATTTACTTTAATATCGTGATTCCTTTTGTTGTGGAGTCTCAACCCCCCCCCAACCCCAAATCTCTTTTTTCCTCTAGTCTGCAACATAATGACAAATTAGCTAAATCGTTGTGTCAACTAGGCTCACTAACCTGATCATCACACAGGCTCATTTGCCTGATTTCGCCAAGCGCTACGGACTCAAGTTCATAAGTATCCTGTCTCACTAGCCTAAGACATCATACATATCCAAGAACTTAGGCCTTAACGGAACTCATATCACCAGTTTAAAAATAAGATTTCTCTAACTCAATTACGCAAGAAAACCAACCTTAAAATATATCAGCTCCTTCATCCAATGGCCTAACATTTCTATACATACAGAGGCATGTGCGCCTTAGTAGAATTCTGGCTCAGCAACCTCATTATCACATGTACATGTACATTACAATTTTGGGTCTAGGTCAAGAGTTTTACATCTCCCCCTTACTTATACATTGTACTCAATGCATTGTATAATCAAAATTATAATAGTTGTTGCAACATAGTGTCCTCGTGATTTCAGTTAACCTTTGTGGGTTAATTGTTCATATGTCACATTGTTGGCTTAGCTTTGGGCTTCCTCAACTCCCTATGCTATTCATGCACCAACATGATCTATTCCCCACCTTGATGAGTGTGTAATCTGACACGATCACCATCATAACTATGTTAAGACATAAAATAAAATAATTAATATTCGCAACAATTGCTTCATGTATATTGTTTCTTCCAGAAAGAACAAGAACAACCATACAACACACAATTAACAACAAGAATAAATCACAATGTATGATTTGAGTTAATGAGAAAATCACATCCGACATTTAAATTCCCATAGCATTATCCTTACAATTTTGGCTACATCATGTTGCCAAGAATTTGTAGTCGCTGATGCAAATCTAGTGGTGATGATATCTTTCCTTCAATAATGAAATATAAACATGACATTTGATACCACCTATATTGATTTGTCCTATTTAGCACTCTTTGTGTGTCACTAGTTCATTGAAACCTATCCTACTTCTTGTTGGAGCATATGTCTAGGGGGACATTATCAACATATTATTTTCAAAAATTTTACTTGAACCAAATGGTATATTGGTTATGTTGTTCTGGGATATACCTAACAACCTTTTTCCAATTATTGGATAAATCCAATATATACTATAACCCTGACATCTATATGATCATTACCTAACCTTTTCAAGACAGGTTGTTTTTCCACAATCCCAATGACTAGGATAGAATCTTAGATCACTGATGCTACCAAACCAAGAATCACAATGAAGATACTTTGCTCAGTGAAACAATATAAGGTAGTAAATCAATCACGTGCACAATAAGAACAATATGTGTAACCCAACATCATTATATTATCAACATATAATACAATTGTTTAGGGGTCCCGTACTATGTATAACAACCCTCATACATCACTAGTACAAGATACAAGATATAGTGACAATCTCGTTGATCTAGTACACATTCAGAACCTATAAGTCATATCTCATCTTGTCGGTCTATCACTCCTGATCTGCAACAATCACAACTCTTCCTCTATCAATGAACCAATTCCATCTGGCCACTAAACACAACTCCATCTTCTCTCATGTTGATCGTAAGTCTATCTACACATCAACACATCGAGACTTCATTTGTGAATAATTCCCTCTTCCCACGACTTCTCCTTAGCTACTTAGGGTATTCTTCCCACTATAGCCTTTGATTGTTGCTATATGAAGGCTAACATAGGGCAGGAGGATTGACATCTATCACTCCTACAATACTCTTCTCCAACAATGAACACAGGTTGTCATGAACTGCTCCTCTAGCTCACCAAACCTGAGCTCTAAACTGCTCCTCTAGCAGCCTCCTTTGTCCATCAAGGAGCTACTTATAAGCTTATCAACCCTTCACCCAATCATGCAACAGTCTAAATTCCTTCTTGTTTGCTTCTCTAGGGATACTTTGGACCCTTTCTCGCTACCCTCCAACAGTCCACAAGGTGCCCAATACTTTTGTACAATCCTTGGACACTATCCAACTAGCAATCAACTCAACATAAACTCATCACAAAATACATACCTTTGGTTGTGCTTGTTGTTGTAGCTCCTCATTGATTAGGGCACCTAACAGTAGTTGTTGCAGCCCATTAAACGGCTACAACAGTCACCTAGAGGTTACTGCCTTTTTCCTACAAGACCCTACTATCCTTCGCTGCTCCTTTTGGCTACTTGTTCCAGCTTTTTAAGGACTACGACCCTCACAAACTTCACCTACAGGACTATGGCTAGGTCTGCACTTGAAGACTAGGGTTGTTGCTCGGTAAAACAAAGAAAACTTCCCTCAAAAGCCCCATGCACAAGCTGCCAGAACTTGCCTTAAGGCAAGCGACCCTCCCCTGCTCTATCTCAGACTTGTAGTAGAAACTAAACCAACCAAAATAGGCCCTAAAATGCATTTTTCTTCCTCCTCCTAGAGCTTGGCTACTTCAGATGAGTAATTTATGAATTGATGCACCTTTGGATGTGTTGAAATGACTCCAAACTCACCTTATATTTATACACAATAGAAGGGCTCCAACAAATTGCACAAAGAGGGCTTGCCAACCTGTCATGTGACTCATCCAACCTGTCATGTGACTCATCCAACTCAAAATTTCATATCTTTGCATAGACAACTCAAATTTTGATGATTTTCATTGCGTTGGATTCCTCTCAATGTCCTATATCATCTCCATCCATCACATGTCTAGTAGGCCTCATGGATTCACACCCACATGGTTGGGTGCAAAGTCCACATCTTGGGTTCCAAGCCCACAATGCCCTATTATGATGCTCCAATATCCAAACCCCGAAACCTAGGGCTTGGAGTACCTCCCAAGCTATTAAAAATCAACAATCCCTCTTAGCGAGGGAGGTACTTCCAAGACTAGGAAGTATCTCATCATCATCATCATTACTCACAACACTTGCTCAACTCCTGGCACTCATAACTGCAGCAATACTTACAACAATACCTACAGCATGAACTATGCCTCTCTCAGAATTGTCGTTGTCACTGGAATAATCCAACTTCTTCTTATTCTCTTGAAATGTCTTCCACTCTCTCCATGATTCCTTCTTAGATGTTGTAGGAGAACCCTTTCTCCCTACTGACCACGTGCTCTTCTTAGGCTGCAAAGTCTCCCTCTAAATCTACAAACTCCCACTAGAACATGACTCCCTTTTAGCCTCTAGAACCTGGATCTTCTTCTCTGGAACATGTACTAGATCATCTAAAGCCTGCACCTGCAACCGCTTCTTTGGAACCTACACCTAGTCCTTTGTCTTCTTCTTCCCGTGATATATAGGCTTGCCTATCAAGCTGTATATACCATGCTCTCTAACTCCAATCACCACACTTGTGTACCTAGAGACTCTAGTCCTGAGTCTTTCCTTCCCATTATGGAACAAGACCTCAAACCCCTTCTACTCGATTCCTGAGATAAATATCACACTATATCTAAGTCCTGATACAAATAGTACATCCTAGACTTGCATCATCTATCCTGACTCCATCCTGAATGACATAACTCCTGATCCTCAGATCCCCTTCTGACTCTTGTTGCCCAACACCATGTGCAACTTCAAGTCTCGCTTAGCTAAAGTCTTGAATACATCCTGTGACCCTATCATATGTTTCAACACACCACTATCCACATACCATGTAGCCTCATCAATGGTACCTTGTGAGAAATGAGAGGCCAAGGCAAAGTCCTCCTCCTCCAATCTCTTGGTAAGATCATCTATCTCAACAAAAGTCGAAACACAGGTGACCTTCTTCCCTTTCTTCTTCTCACCATCCCCCATCTTCTTCTTCATCAGAATCTCGATGAAAAATGACCCATCTCGCCACACTTGATCTTACTCAAGTCCTTCCTCTGCTTATCTTTCATTCATTCTGCAAATGCCACATCATCGTATGAAGCCTTCTTCTTCATATGAAGATCCTCTCTCGTAACTCCTCCTGAATGAAGCCATCCCACAACCTATTCCAGTCTAACAACTTCTCTCTAGCAACGATCCTCTTGATGAAGGGCTTCCATTCCTAAGTGAACCATTTCAAAGTAATCCTCACCATATCATAATATAAAATAGTCACACCGATGACAGTAATCTCATCTTTGACTTGAGCCAACCTCATTATATACTAAGTCACTCTTTCACCCTACATGATCTTGGTGAACTTCAACTTATCCTCCAATACCAATACCCGATTCTCGTTCTTATTTTGGAACAAATTCTGAAGATCCATCCACATCTCATGTGTAGTGTTCTTCCTAAACAAATGAGGTATTAGGGAGTCCTTCACACCATCTAGGATGATCAATCTCACCTTCATATCCAATTCCTCGTACACTTCCAGCTCCTTAGGGTCAGTTGGCTTCTTGATGAATTTCTCGGCAAATTCCCAGATCATTTTGAGCTGCAAGACCAGCTTGATCCTTTCCTTCCATGGAATACAGCTGCACAACCCTTCCTACCTATCCTCATACTAGATACCAACCTACAACTTCGACATTGTAATGAGCATTTCACCTACAATGTGATCAACTCCCTCTTAAGTTGTACTGATGAAGTACACCCTGATTCACTATCCTTCAACGTAGCTCAGACACGCTCTGATACCAAGTTGTTTTTCCACGATCCTCATGACTAGGATAGAATCTTAGATCACTTATGCAACCAAACTAAGAATCACAATGAATCTACTTTGCACGACGAACAATATAATGTAGTAAATCAATCATGTGCACAATAAAATCAATAATAACAATATATGTAACCCAACGTCATTATATTATCAACATGTAATACAACCATCTAGGGTTCTTGTACTAGGTATAATGGCCCTCATACATCACTAGTACAAGATACAAGATACAATGATAATCTCATTAATCTAGTGCACAATCATAGCCTCTATTTCGTCTATCACAACTCTGCATCTATCAATGAACCAAGTCCATCTGGCCACTAAACACTACTCCACTTGCTCTCACGTTGATCGTACATCCATCTACACATCAACACATCGAGACTCTGTTTGAGTTGTTCAAAACTCCATTTGTGAACAACTCTCTCTACCCACTGCTTCTCCTAAGATATGCGAGGTCTTCTTCCCACTATAGCCCTCCATTGTTTCTATATGAGGGCAACATAGGGTTGGAGGGTTTCCACCTATGACCACTGCAAGTCTCTTCTCCAATAATGAACACGGTTGTCATAAAATGCTCCTCTAGCTGCCAAACCTAAGCTCCAAACTACCTCCTCTAATGGCCTCCTTTGTCCATCAAGGAGCTACTCATAGGCTTATCAACCCTTCACCCAATCATGCAATATTCCAAAGTCCTGCTTTTTTGCTTCTCTAGGGAAACTTTAGAACCTTTCTCGTTTCGCTCCAATAGTAAACAAGGTGCCTAATACTTCTTTCCAATCCTTGGACACTATCCAACTAGTAATAAACTCAACATAAACTCATCACAACAATACATACCTTTGGTTGTGCATGTTGTTGTAGCTCCTCACTGGTTGGGTCACCTAACAGTTGTTGGTGTAGCCCATTAACCAACTCCAACAATCACCTAGATGTTGTGCCATTTCTCCCATGAGACCCTACTATCCTTCATTTCTCCTTTTAGCTACTTTTTCCAACTTGTTAAGGATTGTGTCCCTCACAAACTTCACCTACAGGACTACAAGACTAGGGTTGAGGCTTAGTAAAACAGAGAATATTTCCCTCAAAAAACCCATGCACAAGCTTTTAGAACTTGCCTTAAGGAAAGCAACCCTGTCTTGCTCTATCTCATACCTGTAGTATACATTAAACCAAACAAAAAAGGCCCTAAAACAAATTTGTATTCCTCCCCCAGAACTCAGTTGCTTCATATGAGTAGTCTATGAATTGATGCACCTTTAGATGTGTTGAAATGACTCCAAACTCACCTTCTATTTATACACAATATAAGGTCTCCAACAAAGAGGGCTTGTCAACCTGTCATGTGACTTGTTCAACTCTTGCCTACATGAACCTCATGCCACAAGCCCACACATTACCTTCAAAAATTCATATCTCCACATAGACAACTCAAAATTTGATGATTTTCATTGTGTTGGATTCCTCTCAATTCCCTCTATCATCTCCATCCATCACATGCCTAGTAGGCCTCATGGATTCACACCCACATGCTTGGGTGAAAAGCCCACTTCTTAGGTTCCAAGCCTAGAATTCCCTATTGTGGTACTCCAACCTCCAAACCTCGAACCTTAGGGCTTGGAATACCTCCAAAGCTATTAAAAATCAAAATTTATAATAGTATCATAAAGAGGATAATTCCCACCAAATAGAAGTCCAACGAGTGGACCAACAACACCATGCACAACAATAGGCTTTGCAAGTTGTCCATCATATAATAGGTTATCCGGAGCATGAATTACAACAAGGTGGGTTGGACTAAACTCTGTAGTAAGAAGGGAAACTAGAGTTTCAACACATCTAGTAACAACTAGCATATATCTAATTCTTGAATTTTCTTATAGAGCACAACACAACCCTGCAATATTCTCTTTCATCCCCATGGAACAATTTGACAAGAGTATTCAACATAACACTTCCACTGCATTTTTTTCAAAATAAATAGCAACCAAATCCCTTAAAGGATTTTGAAACAACAACCTAATCAATGCACCAATTGCAGCATGTTGATCATTTTTTGACCTAAAGCATGTAAAATTTGTTATTGATCATCAATAGTTGTGAGGAGGAATGTTTTAGCTTGCCAAGTACCATCCCCAACCATTTTACGCATATCCATTGGGATTGAAATTCATTGTGGACACTCGAATCTTTAGAAAATCACAATATGGGAGACGATGTAAAGTATCTATATCATTACCCTTGCACTCTTCTAATGTTGCATAAAGCTTGGTATCTTCCCCTAAATTATTTGGACTGGCAGTGAATAATATAGGATCAATTTTGGGACTAATGACGCTTTCTTGTTGGGTTCACACAACTCACTTTATTTTTGCATGTATACTCATTTGACACTTCAAGATAACTAAATCTTATATGGAATCCTATATTTCAATTGGAATAAAATGCTCATGACCAACTATGCACTCTTGTTTTCTTGTTCAAAATACCTACATTTCAAAATATATTTCCAATTTCATAACTTTCTTAACAATCAATTATGCTTTAACTCGTATAACTCCATGGCAAGCTGAATATTGGTTCCTCTCAAAATAAATATAACAAGTTATAAATGACCTTATTTCAGCACCCTTGTTACTTTCTAAAACACACAAATTCAACTTTAGTTGCAATTCAGATTCATACGAAGGCCCCCTTCCAACTTCAAAAAGTTCACATAAAAAATACATCTCCCATGCTAGGTCTAATCCAAACATGAGCTCATCTCTATCAAAGCTTGAAGTGAATTGTCAAAACTCCTTTCTAAAGTTATTGTTATGATATTAGATTTTATAGAAGGGCCTTTTAAGTTTCAATTTCCAAATTTTCTCTTTTACAAAGATGAAAAGTTTCTTCAATATGTTAGGGTTAATGCACAGTTTGAAGTTAACAACTACCTTGTAACCACCAATTTTCAGCCATTCATAGTATGAGCTTCAAGTCTTGAATAATATATATGAGGAACACAAACATTTCTGAATTGTATACAATCCACTCTCACCATAAAATGAACTGAAAATCTTGGCAGGCTCAAAGTTCCACACAAAGAAAGCTTTGGAATCACCACAAAGGAGTTAAATTTCGTAACATAGTAGAGAGTTTAAAATTTCATTCCAAAAACGGTGGATACAAATGCTTTGCAAACCAAGCTCTCAAATTGGAGAGATATTATAGGTTCATTTGCTAAAATTTTGCGAGATCCATTGTTTTTCAGGTAATGGTGCTTCCACGCAATTTAATTTTGTATTAGCATGTGGAATTTCCATGCCAATAGGACCTATTTTCATATCTGTAGATGAAATGCAACTTATTCTCCCATAGCACCATTCAATTTAGGAATAGATTTATTATGTGAAAGACATTTCTCCCCACCATAGTAATCTTTGCGAATTGGAAATAATGTCTGAATGGAAGTTGTTTTTCATTGCATTTGAAAGTGCAACATTTATGACATAATTAGTTTCATTGTGGACTGCAAAAGTCTTTACAAAATTCATTGACCTCTTTATAGGCTTGGCCCTTCTTTTTTCCATCGAGAATGTAATAACTCACCTTCATTTACCTTACTTCATTGGTAGCGCTGATGAAACATTATTTTGAATCTCTAGGAAAACACAATTCTTTTGGTTGAGATTCAATCCAACAGTCCACATGAATTGCAGGGTGTAATAGCCTCGGGTAAAAATTTCATGTAATAAAGGTTAATAAATGCAAAATAATATCAAGCCCATGTGACATGTATTCCAAGTTGAATGGTAGGGAAAACATCGCATTGGGGGTAACCTTCAGTTTATTTATGGCTAAGGAAATTAGCAAAGGCATTGGAAAAATAAAAGTGGAATTAATTGGCATTTTATTTATGAGATCAAGGAAATAGGAGAAAAGGAAGGTGAAGAAACACATATTTGTATGAGAGGGAAATTGAAGGGAAAATGAAGTAAAATGAAGAAAATAAAAGCTTCAATGATAAAAAGGCTTCTAAGGATTAGTTAATATCTTTTTTTCTAGTTAACCTTTTGTTAGTTTAGCTTTGGAACTCTCATTCGCTCATACTCATGCACACTTAGATTATTCTTATAGAATTCTTGGAGCACTTTGGCATACATTAGATTTGGAGAAAGAAGGCAAGCGAAAGCAAGGAAGCACAAGGGAACAAGTGGATCGACAACTATAACTAGATTACTTTGCAAGTAACAAGTTGCATGTGTGATTTCCTTGTTAGTGTATGAATGCATGATATATGCATGTGATTTTCTGGTTATGTGTTGTTATTGGCATGGATTTTTACCTGAATTGGCAGTGGTTTTAACCTTGCCATTCCATTTCTTGGATAGCCATGGTGTTGTGGGGTTTTCCACTTGATTTCTTTATGATTGGTGCTCATAATTCCTTATGGTTATGGGTTGGAACAAACACTCTGGAAGCCCTAGAACAACATGGGTTAAGTTAGTAGTCCTGAATCCTAGGTTAGGAAAATGCTCTGGAGCCCTTGGTGGGTTGAGGTACAAGTCCCTAGAGCTGGGTTGGACAAACCTTCTAGAGCCTTGGAAGGTTGGGGGTTGAGTTACTAGTTCCTAGAGTCTTGGATAGCCTGGGTAAAGATCGATCTAATTGGTGTTAGTGATGTTCAACCGTGGAGGTGGAATCACTGTGGTTGAGAGTTTAGGTGGTTTAGCCTTTGGAAGCCCTGGTTCGATTTTGTTTTGGATTATTCCATGAGATTGCACATTCATGCTTGGAATATGGCTCAGGGGTGATTGGTTGAAAGAGAGATTTGGTTCAGCTCAATCTATGGTCAAGTGGTATATGGAAGTCCTTAACTTGGTTGGTATTTTCATATATTAATAAGAGTTATTCTTATATTGTGATTCATCTATACTTGTAGTGATTATGTTGGTGATATTATGGTTGAGCTGCCATGGTTTCTATGTTGGTTATTTTATGGTTATATGTTGGTTATATGATGTGTACCATCTATGGCTCTAGTCATCAACTGTTTAACTCTTGATTGATTGATGGATGTATGGACTAATAAGTGTTGTTGCAACTATGTGGAGAGGATTCTCAATTGAATCTCAAACTATTATGATCATATATGCATTCATGACATGTAGCTTACATGCTTGCCATGTGTTTAACGAAATGTCTAGTATTTTTTGGCAAGTCTAGGTTAAGTTTCTCATCAATTTTGTATGTTTAGCCTTGTCATTACATCTATTATGATTATGTAAAGTCTCAGGCAGTTCTGGATAGTGGTCTGGAGGCCGACCTAGAATTGTGGCTCGGATATCGGGGCTGCAACCTCTGAATTGGGCAAGTTGGGTTACAACCACACTCAAGCAGTGTTCTGCATGCAATTGGAGCCTTCAACTACACTTAGGACTTGTCATGCATGTAGTTGGGAGCCTAGGTCGATAAAAAGGAGCCCCAACTCAGGGTTTGGTCACCTAGGGTGGTTCTTTGGCCCCTGAGTGTCCTATAGCCCTGAGGGATGTTATCAATTATCAGTTTGTGGTCATTTGCAGGTCCCACTTCCTTAATAGGAGCTATGAGGTTGGGTCATGTCATGGTAACTCTTCATCTCATGTTTACCCTGGAAGGGTAGTGAAATTGGGTAAATGTGGGAGGAGGCAATTACATATTGGTATCAAAGCAAGTTCCATTCTCTTTGGGTGATATATGATACCATAGGGGGATTCCAGGTTCAAACACTTGGATTGGATATGGTTATGGTTAGCCCATTTAGACCATCCTACTAAATGTATATGGTTATGCATGCATAGTAGGTTAGACATGCATCATCATGGTTATAATGAAGTTTCTGTCATCATGATGTTGTTGGTATTTTATGATGATGATATGTTGGCTGAAATGGAGCAGGAGATGCAGATTATCAGGGCGAGGTTGCAACACTGGACCTCAACGTAGCAATAGATTGTCATACAGGTTTGTATGTTTGGCACATAGGTATGATGGTTAATGGTTATTATATGCATCATGGTTATATGCATGCCTATCATTTGTTGTTGTTATGGTTACATGCATGATAGATGCTAGTTTATCATTGCAGTCATACACATGATGATTACGGCCATTTCATTTAAGATATTGATGTTATATGTATCATGCTAATCTGGATTAGTTGTGCAGATGGTTATGGTTATGATATTAAGTTATGAGTCGATATATTTGTGATATTGTGTTGTACTAATCTAAACTGACTTGTGTAGATGTGACAACCTCCCTTGAAATACATTGAGGTATGAGCTTGATTATGTCATCTATTTGGTTTATCTAAAATGGCATGCTGGCAGGAATAAAAGATCAAGGATGAAGAGAAAAGTAGTGGACTGCGATTCACATGACTCCCTTTACAGGGCTGATGTGAAATCTACGGAATGAAAAAGTGGCATGATTATGTGTTATGTTTTCTAGTACAAAATGTATGATAAAAGAAAATCAAGTTTTGGCAAGTGTGGTTAAACCTAAGAGAGCTTCGGATATCATGTTCCCACAATTGGACATTAGAGATCAGGACATTATAATAGTTGCTTCCTTCTACCTTAGTGTGGACCATGGATAGTAAGGGGTATTTTTACTAGTTGTTTGAATGTTTGATTAATTGTATGATACGAGTATGTGCCTATAACATTGCATCAAGGAATGATCATGTTTTAAGATGGTTGTACTAACATAATATGTGCTGAGACAATTGATATGCACTTGAGTGCAAGTTGGTGATAGTTGTGGCATTATGATTAATGACAGTGAGTTAATTTCAAATTATGACATGGTTGTTATTCTTGGTAAAGGTTGATCTCAAATTAATAGACACGATGTCTTGATATTTGGAACATGTGTCTGACATGTGTGAATAGTTGCAGGGAAACGTGCTTGGTATTAGCATGACAATGCAACAATTGATTTGTTTATATAACTAACAGCTAAGTGATGTGATAGCATATAACAAGACTCAATTACAGCAAGGAAGAAGGTAAAGGAAAGGAATTGGATAAGAATTCCTTTAGCTATGTTTGGAAACTACAATTCCAAATGAATAAGTGATTTGCATGAATACAAAAGGTCTTCTTAACCTTGATTTCATCTGACATTATGTGGATATGTGTTATATTCATGAACATGTATTTGGCAGGCATAACAGTTGGTTTTTAGTTATGGTTGGATTCGTCAGGGAATTGGAGTCCCTTGAGAGATGATATATGTATGCATTCATTTACAGGTCAACATGCTGGGTAGAACAAGGTAAGGTAACCGATATACTGTTATGTTTATTTATGCAATGACAATTGTGTGTTTATGGCAGTATGATGCAAGGGATTGCATGGCGAAAGAGACTGCCATGAAATCTTGAAGAAGGCTTTAGTTGAGCCTTCCCCTAGAAGCATTGGGAACCCATGGGGATTGAGTCATGATGTACATTGAAATTTTTGTGATTTCACTGCTTTGTGATTTGTTTGCTTTGGGTTGCAGTTTTGTTTATGTTTGGTGCATGGCCATGCCACTTTTTTTATGGTGTTATATTGCTATTGGTTTTTCATGATTTTCTTCTTGTTTTCCTCTTGTTCTTATCTTTATGTTTTGAGGGTCTGTTGGGTTGTGTTATATTCTTTCCACGACTAACCTACATAGTGAACTGGGGGTTAGCCCCCCTTTCGTTGTGCTGATTGCACAGTGAGGGGTCACAGGGGTGGCGGCAGCCCCCCCTGTCCGAGGGGTTTGAGGGGGACAGGTAGCCCCCCTCTACGGGATCTAGGCCAGTGCCCCGGGAAAAAAAAAAATTGGACCCTATATTAGGTTGGGCAAACCTACCTATGGTTTTCGGTCCATGGTATTGGATGCTTTAGCATGTATAAATATGTATTGTAACATTGAAAGGATATAATGAAAAATCAAGCTGGTAGTCCCAGTTTTGGGATCTAGGGGAAAATCTCCATGTATATGTGTTTTATGTGTTATGCACTCGCATTGTTTATTTTCTGTGTTTTAGAATTCGTATGCAGGTAATTTATGTACGGGGTTAAAACCTACAGGGTCTTGGGAATTGTTTGGGGAAAGAGAAAAGTTAATGGAGCTTGGGGAGAGCTGAATGAAACCCAATCAATAATGTAAGACCTAGATGAAGCCCAGTGCATGTATAAGGGCAGTTGAAGGCAAGAATATGACAGCCAATTGGATTGATTAGGTCCATTGGGGTAAATAGACGGTGGCAGGACATTCATGAGAAAGGCAACACAAAAGGTAAAGTAAATGTATTTGAGGTATCAAATGCCTTGGCCATGTTGGGAACTATTGTTCTCAATGTGTTTCACGTGTTGCATGGATAAAGGGAGTTCTATTAACCTTGACCTTATCATCATGTAATTACATTATGATCATGATTATGCTAATATGTGTATGTG
>APFE031387271.1:30476-58532 GCA_000404065.3 Pinus taeda | reverse complement strand
TGCTATTTTCTGACACGGTCGTCAGGGATCATTCTTGTGGAGGAATGATTGCTTATGCGAGTGAATGGCATGAAGAGGTTCCTAGTATCAAGTGGGAAGAGTAGCCCTGATATATCTTTCAGGTTAGTATCATGTGGACACACACACACACACAGAGATATATATATGTGTGTGTGTGTGTGTGTGTGTGTACACACACACACAAACACACACACACACACACATATATAGGATCATTCTTATGGAGGAATGATTGCTTATGCAGGTGAATGGTGTGAAGAGGTTCCTAGTATCAAGTGGGAAGAGTAGCCCTGATATATCTATCAAGTTAGTATCATGTGGATATGATTTTATATTATGTGCTTATACTATACCTATGTTCATGTTATGGAAAGGCTATGTTGAGGGATACATCAACTGAATGAAAGCAATGTGACTTGCGGTATGCTAGGACAAGCATGGATAGTGAAAAGAGTCAGAGACCGAAATTTGGATTATGGATGCACGCAGTAAGGTGTGGGAAAGATACTAGAAACTAGGTTGCTTGGTAGAGACAGTGTGGTCTCGGATGTATATATGGTGTTGTGTACATGTTGTATATGCAGTGTTGTGTACATATGGTGTTGTGTACATGTGTTATTGTATACATGTGGTGTTGTGAACATGTGGCACTTCTTGGAAATACTGAGAGGGGGGTGAATCAATATTTCTTTTCAAATGTTATTTTCACCATTTAAGATCACTTATAATTAGAACACAAAATGAAAAATGATAGAATAGTAATTTTATTAATCAATGATGAGGAATCCAATCCTCTTTCCAATAAATCCAATACAATAATGTGTAGGGCTCCAACCCTAGATGAAGGCACTAATATTCAATATCCCAGGCTCCAACATGTATTTTTCCAAGCTTCGAATTGGACTTTCCAAGGCTCCAACCTTGTCAACTTTGAAGCACCAACCTCTAGGGCTCCAACCCTATCTCTGGTACAGGCTCCAACCTGGTATTTTGAGGACTCCTATCCTCTAGGGCTCCAACCCTCTCTTCCGTACAGGCTCCAACCTGGTCCCTTGAGTAATCCTATCCTCTAGGGCTCCAACCCTCTCTTTGGTATAGACTCCAACATGGTCTCTTAAGTACTCCTATCCTCTATGGCTCTAACCCTCTCTTTGGTACAGGCTCCAACATGGTCTCTTGAGGACTCCTATCCTTTAGGGCTCCAACCCTCTCTTCAGTACAGGCTCCAATCTGGTCTCTTGAGTACTCCTATCTTATAGGGCTCCAACCTGGTCTCTTGAGGACTCCTATCCTATAGCGCTCCAACCCTCTCTTTGATCCCTCTAGATAAGTTTGATGATTCTTTATGGCTTCCAATATCTTCTGCAACGAGCCATGTCTATCTTCAGCAATTCTTCCACTTAATTTCCATGTCACTTCATCAATGATAACCTTGCTTTATCATGAAGGTGTCTTTGCATCTCTTCATGGTACCCAAACTAAATCTCCAAGGTTACTCCATGAGGAATTCAGCAAAGCACAATGTCTCCAAGTCTTATGTTCTTCAAGTATTCCCTATCATAGGAGACAATCTTAGTTTCTTCACAGGTGGTTGATCCTATTCTCTAAACAGAGCTTCAATAACCTTCACACAGGTCTATACTTTTGCAACCGATTTTAGGTAGACTATCCCACTGTTTCCAAACACAGATCCGAACTCAAGTTCCCTTCCACAGGTATTCGAACTAGGGCTTAACTCTACTGTTTTGAGGTTATCAAAATCTGACCTTTACACAAATCCGAGACAAATATATAGAAATGACCCGAGCTACTAAACAAACCTCCACAGGATTGTCCTTCAATTCGAGTTATGCACTTCTGCGGAGCTACAAAATATTTGTGCCTTCGCAAATTTGTTGTGGCTCTAAGCCTCTCATATATGTCTGTTCCACTTAGTCCAACCCTTCCAAATGTGATTGTCCACAAAACTAGGCTTCACCGAAACTAAAGTGTCCCACAGATCCGAGCTCTTACGGCCTTACCTCCTTCAAATATCTAGTGATCCTTCTCGGCCTCTAAGTCTCCTTTCCTTTACTCTTTCAAGTTCACGAGTTGTGAGCTGTATCTTCTTCTTTGTGATAGATGAACGAGATCGATCCTTGATAATGAAATATCTTACTTATATTTATATGAGTATCGCCAATAAACAAAAAGACATGTTTATTAGAGGATAGACGGACTTGTGCATGAGGTGGCACATTAAAAGTATATCAAAAGGGATCTTTGTTAATAATCAACCAAATATAACATAGTTTCATTGTTTATGGAAACTATATTTTAATAGCAACATAGGAAGGGCTATAGCTTTTAAACAATGTGAAACCATATTGCAATGGATGTCGGGAGGTCCCCACATGCCACATCATCACTTTACTCTTGCATATCACAACTACATGGATATCATAGATTTTTAAGTTGTCGACATGGCAAAAATCCAATGTCAACAATGTCGATATTACTATAACACATATCGTCCCTACTTGCTCTGACCTCCGATGCAATGGACGCAATATTATATTAAACTTGTTATGATAGAGCAATCAGGTCCGTAACCATATTGCAATTGGAGGTTTTAACATGACGTGCCTGCAAAACTTGCGATAGGAAAGTTTTGATGCACGGACACGATATTACATTTTTAAAAAAACATTATAATAAGGCCAGTCGAGTCTGCAAAGCATATCACGATCAGAGGTTAGGCCTCACCAGAGGATCTTATCGTAGGTCCCATTCCAAAAGCTCTAATAAAGGGCAAATGTGATTTAGTAATTAAATCATTATTAGAACAATTTGGGTTTGTGTATCAGAGATCAGAGGTCCACATTGCATTTTGTAGTTCGGAGGTCCACATCACCTATCGGAGATCAGAGATCGGAGTTGGAGGTCTGAGTGGTGACACACAATTAAAACTCCAATATGATTTCTTCAATTTGGATATGGATATTTCGCCGATATAATTTCTCCGATTTGGTTCTGGATATTTCGCCGATATGTTTCTCCTCGCTCATATGATATCATTGTTTCTATCCTTTGGATCTTTCTCTTAGGCATATGCAGTCTTCTCTTTGGATCTGCTCCTCCTTGGCCTGTCGCTCCTATTCTTGTCTTTCTATGGCTTCTCTTTGAACTGCTTCTCTTAGATCTACTCCTCCTTGGCTTGTCGCTCCCGCTCTTAACTTCTTATGGTTTTCTCGATGGATCCCAGTGGCTTTTGATAGCTTCCAATGGATTCTTATGGATTTTGATAGCTTTTGATGGATTCTTATGGCTTTTGATGGCTTTCCGATGGCTCTCATGGCTTCCAATGGCTTTCCTTTTCTTGCTCCTTGGGTCTAATGCTTCTATTATGTCTGTATATATATTCAATGATTATGCTATATTTAATCCATATGGTCCTCCATCTCATCATATGATCTCCAACTATGTCATAAAGTCCTTCATCAAGGATATCATAATATACATGAGGTTATGGAAACTTCATTAGAACTTTCATCACTATCATCAATGGGAAACATCATGGATCACAAGAATTTTCCATCACAAATAACGACATATTGACATCAATGACAACCTTAACTAACATTCTCCCCTTTTGTCATTGATGGCAATATTATTTCCCTTCCAATGTTCTCTACCCCTTTGACATCAATGGAAAATGGTGTGCTGAAGTACTCCCCCTATCAAGCTGCTTCTTGTCATTTTTCTTCCCCTGTCATGGTGCTCTTTCTTGTCATGTTGCTTCTTCCATTGTTGCTTAGATAGTAGCTTGTACAACTCCCCCTCAACCCGTGCTCCCTTTTTTGCCATCATCGTATTGCTTAGTCACCTCTGTCATTCTATCCTATAGTTATCCAATGGTGTTATACTGATCTAGGTCTCTTTTACTCCATCCATAAAGTATTATAATATTTGTTTGTATATTCTTCTTATTCAACTGTTCTTTGCTTCCACAAATGTCAATTCCATATTTTAATTATGTTCACAACCTGTTATCACCTGGATTGAAGCTCAGGCTGAAGGAAGGCAATGTCAGGGTAACCACAAACCACGCTTAGCCAAGTAGCTAGCCCTACTAGGATGGGAGAGGCTCTCTGCATAAGGATATCAGCCAAAATGACTGGATCAGGTAAAGGATATTAAGCTAGGTATATTAGGATGAAATTTTGATTGGATTTTGAAGGGCTTTTGCTGGATCACGAGCAGTTGGACAATTTAGGTCTAGGGAATTAGGTCAGAATTGCAGGGTGTTCAATGGGGCAAGGTAGGCATAGGCTTTAGCACTCAAGGGCTTGATGGGGTGATATGTTTAAACTGGTGAGAAGCTAACAAGAGCATGTGAAAAACATGGATGCTTCCTAGACTGCAGAAAACATGCAATGGTGAATGGTTTCCCAACGCGGAGCACTAATGTAATGAATTATGCCTATCAACTTGAAAACATTCAACTAAAAACAATGAAATGATTAAATGAATACATAAAACACATTAGCATATGATCACAAAAGAATAAATTGTACTAAAACTCCATGCCACATGGATCCCATAAAAATAGTTGCAATTCTTATTAATCTCCTGCCAAACTGCTACAAATGGTGTAAAATCAAGGTCTGAGCATCCAGTTGAGTCCAACCCTTTACAATGAGAAATAAGAAGAAGATATAGACATGAATTCAACCTCCTCCCATCCTCAAGGGTCGAATCCCTAATATGAGGAGCTAATCTAACTAATATTGAACAAGAAATAGGAATATAGGCATCTCAACAACTTGCCTCTAAAAGTGAAAAACAGATTCATTTGAGCTCAAACTGACCTCTAAAGCAATGAATCTACCCTATCTTACTATTTATCTATCATATTTACATGCCAAGTCACCATTTACAATGGTGAAATAACCTCCATGAGAGAGAATCCAAGAACACAGTCAAAAACTGGAAAAATAGGCATCTTGTGCAAAAAATGTCCTGCGCGCAACGCCACTTTTAGGTCCCTTTTGGAGGCCTTCCCGACATCCAAATTGAGCTCGTGATATCTCATTGGAAATTTGTTCAAGTGTACTTGCCAAAACACCCATAATTTCTGCATTTGAAGCTCATTTGACCCCTCAAAACTTGATTCTCCCAAGACTGCTTCTGTGTGTCCAAAAAGTGGCAGAAAGGTCATTTTTAGGGTGTTTTTTGACCTTTTGGTGGACCAGTTCTGCCCCAAAAAAATTGAAAATATCTAGTGTGCATTTCCTCATCACTTTGAATCCAAAAATGCAAAGCATTTCTTCATTGGGTTCCCCTAGGAAAAGCGTAGCACCAATGGCACTGCGCATTTAAGCAGTTTTCCTGTGTGTAGAATTTCAAAAATTGGAAAATGACAAAAATTTCTCCAAACTTGCCCAAAATTGGTGATAAGCACCATTATCAAGTGTCTTGATGAGCCAAGGAAGCTTCAGCAAGCATCCTAAGCCTATACTCCTCCTTTTTTCCTTTCAAAGCCCTCCTTAGCCTAGTTTTCATTTTCTTGACCCTCACATTGCAAATCTTATTTCGGGTCCTGTAATGATAGGCCATGTGTCTGATTATCTGATTGTCTTTATTGGCCTTCTGTAGCAGCTTCTCAAGGCACAAGTTGACCCTCTCAAGCCAAGTCTCCCTATCATCTTCAATCTCTTTCTCAATGGGAGTCAAAGTGATAGGTGCCTCTTTGTCACTTTGTCGTTTCATCTTGAGCATTTCCAGCTCCATGAGGACTTGTTTTTCACTCAATTGATTGTTTTCTTACTCCAAATATGGATGACATACTTGGCCCTCTCCAAATTGTCCATCAGAGCTTGTACTTGAGCTTCCTTTTCTTGTATGATGATGTATTTTATGGTTTCTTCGTCCTGAGCCTCTAAGTCAATGATTTCCACTCCATGATGAGTATCACGTTGCTCTGGCTCATCATGCTCAATCAAGTCAAATTCCCTTTCCTCCTCATCATCAAAACTCCCCTCCAACATCTTTTCCTTCCCTTTGTGCAGCTGCTGCACCTATACCTGTCGTGTCGATGAAGAAGGAAAAGCCACTTCCACATGCTGTGTAGCTAGCATTTGCCTATGGGTTGATGAAGAAGGCAAGGTCCCTTCCACATCCCGTGGAGAAAACACTTGCCTATCGGCTACAAATAATATCCTTGTGCCCCTATGATATGTCATGTAAATGGGCACCTCAGTAGTTCTAGTCTCCTTGGCCTTCTCATATGTTTTCACTTGAGCACTGATAGAAGGTCCCCCTGCTTCTTGAGACACTGGCGGAGGAATTTGTGGACACCTGAAGATGTCATGAGAAATAAAGGTATCCCAAGAGATGTTGAGGAGACTAAGATAATGAAGCACAATCACCTTTATCAGGGAATAGTGATAGAGACTGCTCATCTCCTGAGGGTATGGCTTCTTTTTGACAAAATGAGCCATCTTCTCAATATTCCCGAACAAGAAGAAAGGGAGGTTTAACATCCTCACCCTGGTAAAATGCATGAGGATCCTGATGTGATAGGTGCACAACCTAGAAAATCTACCCTCACAAGTGAAATACTTCATGATGATTTTCATCATGGGGACATACTTGTCTTCAAGAAATCTGAAAGGAAAAAGTCTCTTCGCCTCATTTCTGTACTGGGGTTTGATATAAGGCTCATAGTAGTGTTCATCTAGGTCCTGGGCATTGTACCACTTCTCCCCTACATTTGGAATCCTGGTGGCATCTGAAATGATGGAGGGTGAAACTGTGAAGGTTACCCCAGCAAGAGTTACCTTGTTGTCCTGAAGATGGGCTACAAAAGGTCTAGTGAGCTCAGGGTGGTGTTGAACTCTCTCTACCTGCTCATAGAACTCATAACAGCCAAGATATCTGAAACATGTGATAGCCAACTGAGAGGCCTACAATTCCCTAAGGTTTGATGGCTCTTCTCTAATAATCCTGCCTCCCTTGTGTGGTTTTCTCTATTGCCTAGCTCTATCTGCTGAAGTGTCACTGCCTATGTTTTCCTCCTGCTCATAGTCTCGGTCTTATCTCTCCATGTTTGTAGGGTTGAGGTTGTATTAAGGGAATGAGTGAAAGTGTTTTAGGAGTGAGGGGATGGGAGATGAGCTTATGGGCTAAAAATGAAGGAGTAGGAAATGAGAGGGAGGGCTTGTTTTGTTTGAGAAATTGCCCTTGGGGAAGAGGGATAAAGGGATGGAAATGATATGGAATAGGGCTAAAGGGATAAAGGGATAAGGGGATAGAGTTTAGAGCTGTAGGGATAGGTGATAGGATGAAAAATGAGGGTTTAGGGTTTTAGGCATAAAAGGGAGATTTTTAGGGTTTCATATTTATCGTGGAGAGTGATGCTTATGATGTTGATATGCAAACCAAAACTACAACAAAAGAGGTCAACTTACTTGCAATGAAGGTAAGAGAGAGAAATTTGGAGGTTTCTTGAAGTTTTGAGGGCTTTATGACCCTTCTGCTCAACGCACAGCGCCAGTGCATATACGCGCAGCACCACCCTAAAAGCGCAGCGCCAATGTAAAATAACACTGTGAAATTTTGCCAGATGCGCAGCACCAGTCTCAACGTGCAACGTCATGCTGTCAATGTGTAGCGCCACTCTACCTGCCTGAAACACGTAGCTTCGCGCTACCAACGCGCAGCACCACTTCTCCATTGCTCTAGAAGCGCGACACCACTCCCCAGAAGCGCAGCTTCAACCTTCCTTCACCCAAAACTCACTCAAGCTTGCCTCTTCTTCTCACTTTTTGACTCGTTGCTTGCCAAATGAGAATAATGAACTTGAAAATGAAATGTGAGAGTTTAAATAGGAGTAGGTTTTGATTTTTCACTTGAAAAACCCACTTTCTAATGTTTTCTTATCCTTCTTCAAAACTCTGTTTTTAATGCCTTTTCTTCTTTGTGTCTTTGCAGGTGGATAATGCTCAACTTGAACTGATTTTTGCAGTGTTTCTTTGTCTTGCAACAAGGAGAGATGCTTTGGTGCAGCTAGGATCATTTATTACATATAGTGACTTAAAATTACATAAGAAATACAAATAAACTCAAAATACTCTGTTTTCACCTCAAAAACATGTTTTTGAGGTGAAAACTACATTAGGTTAAAAGATAATTATTTAGTGGCTATGACCTACAAGCCATCATGCTTGACTTTATTTATCACCCTCATACCCTTGCTGACCTTTATTTACACTTTTAAATCAGGTTCTTGACCTTGGAAATGAAACCCTACGACCTAATGAAAACATGCCCTATGACCTAATGAAAATATGATTACAAATTGACCATGAAACCATAATTGAAGACAACCTAAAGAAGCGTCAACAAGTATACTCTATGAGGGAAAAATTTAGATTTTCTGAAGAAAAGACAACCATCAGTGGATCAATTTGACATGACCTAATGAAATGATGTAAAATTTCAGTATGGGACCCCTAAAATGAAAATGCGAAGAGCAGATTTGATCCCTGATGGAAGTATGCAGATACTGACACTAACATTGGCTTTATTGGGGATGGCAGCTCCTTGGAGGTGTCATGAACACCATAGACCAAGTGCCTCATCCATTGGGCAATACGGTCAAAACAAAACAAAAATGAAAAATGACTCAATACAGACTAAAAACTGAGTCACAACCAAACCGACTCTAAACTTGACTATAAACCAAATCAACAAAACTTGACACTAATCATTCAAACTTTATAGCCTTCACTTCGGGCCCCAAGCTCAGATGACAGTGTACTTGAAACCTTGCAATGAAAATCAAAGTGGTATATACAATGAAGGTGAAGTAACTTCAGGGAACAACCTCAAAAGTAGTAGTGCTTCAGGAGCCTACCATTCACTGGCCCTCTTGAACAATCCTGACCAACCATTTCCTTCAAAAAAAATGCATTCTATCCCCGATAAGCTGATGTTTTATATGGTCCTTTCCATGAATTGTCAAACTTACCATGCTTTCCCTTTTCCTCATTCCGTGCATCCCACCGCAACACTACATCTTCCAGCTGAAACTTTTCTGCTTTGGTTTTGCGGTCATAAATCTTCTTTATCTTCTCTTGCAACCAGAAAGTATTTTGGGAAACCTCTTCCCTTGTTTGCTGAAGGTGAATCGTTTGATTAATTCTGCACTGAATATCATCCTCTTTGCTGCCAGCTTCCTGTAACAATCTCATGAACCGGACTACAAGTGATGTAGGAAAAATTGTATCGGTACCATAAACCAACTCAAAATGTGACATACCTATGGATTTCTTACTGCTCACTCTGTCGGCCCACAAGGCATTAACAAGCTTGCGATGCCAATTCTTCTTATTTTCCTCCAACATTTTCTTAATAATGTTCAAGGATTTATTTGATGACTTAGCCAACCCATTGCCTTGCGGGTAGTATGCCGTGGAATGACCCAATGTAATATTGTACTTGTTGCAAAACTCGAACATATTCTTGGACTTAAATGATTTTGCATTATCTGTTATAATCTTGTGAGGGCACCCAAAACGAGACAAGATATCAGATTCTAAAAATTGGATAATTACCATGTCCTTGGCTTGCCTTGTCAGAATGGCCTCAACCCACTTGGTGAAGTAATTGGTAGCTGTCAAAATCCATCTGTGTTATGTTGATGATGTAGGATGGATTTCCCCTATGAAATCAAGTCCCCACTACAGGAAAGGTTCATTTGCTTCAACTGGCTTCAAAGGAAGAGGAAGCAACTTCCTTTTTCCTTGAAAAACTTGGCATTCATGGCAGCCCATCACTGTCTTATACAAGTTTGAAAACAAAGTCAGCCAATAATATCTTGCTCTTAATACTTTGTTAGCTGTTGTTTTCCAAAACAAATGACCACCACAATCACCTCTATGAAAATCATTCATCACCTGCTGAGCTTCATCTTCAACCAAACAATTAAGAAGAACTCCTCCCGGATCTTTCCAATAGAGAGCACTATTTAAAATGCAGAATTTTGCAGACTTTAGTTTTAGTGACCTACCTTTACTTCTTGACATTCCAGGAGGTGGCGAAAGATGCTGAAGAACATAAACTATATCAGAATACCAAGGTGATTTGAGAAACATATCTGATACTTGAATGAGTGAGCCACCATCTTCGTCCTCCGACATTGCTACAATGAGATTTATGTCTAGAGCATGCAGATTTGATTCAGCCATCAGTTTTTCCAACCCTTGTCCTTTGATCAGTTTGTTAGTTTTAATCTCAAGATCATACTCCAACGTTGCTGCTATGCACTTACCTCTTCTTCCCTCCGGATCAGTTTGCATCAAAACATCTTTGACTGCTGCACTAGGAACATATGCTATAGTATGTGAATGCATAATGTATACTCTGAAATCCTTCAATGCTTTTATAAGAGCCAGTGCTTGTTTTTCAATGATATTGTACTGCAAGGCAGCATCTCGAATAGTCCTACTGAAAAAAGCAATGGGTTGCTCCACCTGATCCCTCTTTTGCATCAACACCGCAGCCATGGTGTGTTTGGATGCAAATGAAAATATAATAAAATCACGAGTATAATCAAGACTAATCAAGACTGGGGTTGTAGTCAAACCAAACTTTACCAAGTTGAATGACTTCATGGAATCCTCATTCCATTCACAGTGTTGTCCTTTTTCAACATATTAGTTATCTCACGTAAATGCTCAGACAAATTTGGTATAAATCTACGTAAGAAATTCATCTTACCATTGAAAGCCAAAATATCCCTTTTGTTGTGTGGAAAATCTATATGATGGATTGCCTCCACCCTTGGAGGATCAATGCAAATACCATATTTAGAAATTATATGACCAAGCAGTTTACCCCCATCCATGGCAAAAAGACTCTTCTTCGGGTTTGGAGAAATCCCGAACTTCCTACATTTATGAAAGACAATCCTCAAGTGGTGCAAATTCTCATCATTAGAACCAGAAAATGTTGTCAAATCATCTAAATAAACTACCAAGAAAACATCCTTCTCATTAGCAAAAGCTATGTCCATCACCCGCTGAAAAGTGGCTCTGGCATTCTTCAATCCCAATGGCATCTTGGCATACTGAAAAGTTCCCCAAGGTGTTGTGAAGGTAGTTTTGTCTTGGTCTTTTTCATGCACCAAGATCTTATTATAGCCTGAGTAACCATCAAGTAGTGACATTCGTGATGCTCCAACTACTCTTTGCAAAATATGGTCCATCTTAGGAAGTGGGTAATTATCCTTTAAGGATACTTTGTTGAGGTTCTGGAAATCTATGCACAACCTTATTTCTCTGGTCTTCTTTCGTACCGAGACCAAATTTGAAATCCAATCAGAAAATATAATTGGAACAATGATGTCAGCTTTAAACAATCTATTTACCTCTTTCTCGATGGATGGCAGCAGCTTTGGATTGATTCTTCTCAACTTCTATCTAAAAGGTTTTTGATCTAGCTTGATAGGAATAGTATGTTGAATGATATCCTTGTCATACACCTTCAAATCTGAATAATCCGATGCAAAAACATCAAAAAATTCAGAAAGTAATATAACATACTTAGCCTTTACTTCGGGAGACAATGATTTTGATAACTTTACAAGCTTGGGCTTGTCAGTTGTTCCAATATTTACATCTTCAATTCCTTTGTCTGTAGGAACCAAGCTCGGTTTTCTTGCCACATCATCCTGATCAAAAAGCTCCTCTAAAGGTATGAGACCTCTAGGAATAATATTATCCTTCAGCTGTAAAACCTCCATCTGATTTACCTTAATCTCTTATTCATCGGAATCACAATCATCATCAATGGAAGCATTCTTAAACTTTCCTTCATTCTGCAAAAATGCATTGATTTCATTATCATCTCAAAACACTTGCCAATACCTCAAATTATCAAGAATAACAGGCCTATATTTGACATGAATTTCAAATTTGTTGCTAGAATTCATTGGAATCTTAAAATTGTTGGCCGCAGTGGCGAGTGAATCTGCAATGATGTTTTGATTTCGGGGTACTACTGTCAAGGTGCATTCAGGAAACATCCTCAAAATATCCAGAACTACATTTCTGTAGGCTCTCATCCATGGATTCTTTACTTGATATTCTCCTTTTACCTGTTTAATCACCAGCTCTGAATCACCATAAATAGAAATCCTTTTCGCATTGAGCTTCTTCAAGCTTTTAAGACCTGTCATCAAAGCCTCATACTCCACTTCATTATTAGAGCAATCACAAGCTAACTTGTAGGAACACACTCTAACATTACTTGGGAATTTGGCATGCTGGAAAGCAAGGATTCGAATCCAAATTCCAATACCATCACCGTCCTTACCCACAGCGCCATCGAAGTCCATGCTCCAAAGGCCGGCTTCATCTTATAGATGCTGAAATTTTGTTTCCTTCTCTACCTTACCTTGGCTGATTACTTCATTTTTCTGCTCTTCATTGACCATTTGTTGCTTTCTAGGCTGCTCAGAAGAACTTGCTATTTTTTCTTTTTCTTGATTAAGAACTGCTCTAAAATTCTCGGAAATTTCTGGTACATCATCTACTTCTACAAGTTGAATATCTACATCATTCAATCCACATCAGAGTACAAAACAAAGGACTCTAAATAAGTATGTACAACATTTATCAGATGATTCACAGGCTTCTCTTTACTAGTGATCATGTACTTCATTTTCTTTTGCCATTTAACTTCCTCAATTGACCGAAAACAGGGACGGTAGCATAAGAGAAGTCAAGTTGTAAAGTGCCTTTGAGTTTAGCACCCCACGATCTAGATAAGAGGATACCAAATCGAGGCAGTATATCAACAACTACCACATCCATCAAGACATTTTTGGCTGGGATTTGTTATAAAGAAACCACCAAATCTTTGACAAGACCAATGCAACGAACTCTACTAGAATTAAAAGAGTACAAATCATGATATTTCCGGGTGATATCTAGGCCCAACTTTTCCATAATGGCTTTAGGCATCAAATTGCGGGAAGCTCCAGAATATAACATAGCATTATGGAGAATATACTCATGCAATCTAAGACTCAGATAAAAGGGAGGAAATTCACTATCTTCAGGCTGACCTTCTATCGCTGGACCAAAAATGAGTTCAAAATGATCATCTTCGACATTCACCATGTCTGGCAAAGGATCAATTTGCAATATTCTAGATACATGATGTTTATAATTGCTATTATTAACCAGCTCAGTTAAAGGAATGGACACTTTCAATTTAGCAACTTCACTTTCTAAATTAAAGGATGAAACTTTTTCTACCTCTTTGACACCAGTGTCCTTCTTATCTTCTTGCTCTTTTGCTGCACTATCTTTTTGCTTATTGTTCTTATCATTTGCAGTGATACTTGTTGATGGTACCTTGCTGGAATTCGGATCAGCGAGCTCTTTCCCTTTCTTCTGAGTGTTTGAGGAATCATTCTTGGATTGCACATCCTTTCTTTTCTGAATGGGATTGACCGGTACATCTCTGCACCTTAAAGAATACTGCCTCTATTGTGCAGTCAAAGCATTCACATAACCATGTTGATAATCATCAGATTCAGCCTCCAAAACCACATCATTTGCTAAGATGTAATCTTCATCCCTTTGAATGTCTGGAACTTCTGCGTATTCTTCATCTTCAGGCAGAAATATAGGCATACCATCAACAGCGAAAAAGTGATTTATTTCAATTACCGGATCTTCGTCATCTTCTTCTTCCATTCCTTGAACATAATTCTGTTGTAAGGGAGTTCTGATCTGCTGTTGTTGCATTGGTTGCTCTGGTGCCTTTTATTCTCTCTGCTTGATTCGGAATTGGGGTTGGTGTTGTCCTCTAAAATTTGGATTCCGGATTGGTGGTTCAACCAGTCAACCATCCCTTCCACTATTCGAATCAATGTATCCATCTTTACATCTGAGGTAGATGCTTCTTCTTTTATGGTCGCCCTTTTCTCTCATCTCATTCTTGCTCTTTTGGCCAGCAAGTTTGCTTCTACACTCACAACATTCTTTTGCATGTCTTCTAGTGTGGTAGGATCTCGTTCCCGCAATTGACATGCCATATCAACATCGAAACCATCTGGAAACTTGAGCAAAGCCAATCCCTCTGGTGGTTTAATGTTGGCAAGAATAACATTGTATACTGCATTAAACCTCACACAATTAAGTCTTGCACACTCTCGCCGACATTTCTCTTGATGTTCTCATACTCGGACAAAATATAAAGTGGATTCTTCTTCACCGCCCACCGATCTAGGAATTTCCTATGGAGGATTGGTAAAGTGGTGATAGAAGCCGCTACTGAAGCTCTAAACCATTTTCGAACTTCACCTCCAAAGCTTTGTACAAACAATCTCATCGACACGTCTTCAATTTCTACTTCATGGAGGTCAAAGAAATCATTCATTTTATCAACATGTTGCTGAGCTATAATGGTTTGAGTAGCATCAAAGAAAGGTATCTTGGTTTGATAATCAGCGGGCATGGCACCAAGATTCTGAGGTAAAACAAGGGGTGCATACCGGGCAGCCATAACTCGAGGTGGATTTAAAGTAAGGACCGGGCTACTAGGAGTTGATGGAGAACTAGGAGTAATAGGTGATTTATGTGAAATGATAGGTTGATGAGGAAGTGAAGGTATGAATGAAGTCAGGGAATGAACTTCAGAGGTTGAAGGGAATATTGATGAACTGAGGGTACTGGACACCGGTTCAGAAAGCTCAGGGATCTTAGTAGTAGTGAGGGATGATTGAGGGGAATTTAGGATATACTCATCAATTGATCGGTTTGCCTTTTGGATTTCAAGATCTGCAATAAACTCCGGATCTAGAACTATGTCATCAAATGCACTTTCATACCTGGTTCTAAATAGGGAAAGGTCAAACGACAAATCAAATGGGAGATCTTCTAAAAACAACCACTCATCAGGGCAGGAATCTACTTTTATTGAAGGTGTGGGACTGACTGAAGTTTCTTGTCTTTTGAGTCTTCTCGAAATCCAGTTAGGATTATCCACTACTGGGGCAGGATTTAGATCGGGATTGGCCCTAGTGTACTTTCTCGAAGCCAGTGTGCTTTCGAAGTTTTATATATTGCTTTACAATTTTCCAATTCAGCCTAGTAAATTCTAAAACTCATCATCCATAATCTTAAGAATTCAAATGAAATATATTACCGGGGTGATTAGTCTTTTGTGATCTCCAGTGGAGTCGCCACTATGTTATCACCTGGATTGAACCTCAGGCTGAAGGAAGGCAATGCTAGAGTAACCACAAACCACGCTTAGCCAAGTAGCTAGCCTTACTAGGCCGGGAGAGGGCTCTCTCCGTAAGGATCTTAGCCAAAATGACTGGATCAGGTAAAGGATATTAGGCTAGGTATAGTAGCATGAAATTTTGATTGGATTTTGAAGGGGTTTTGCTGGATCAGGAGGAGCTGGACAGTTTAGGTCTAGGGAATTAGGTCAATTGCAAGGTGTTCAATGGGGCAAGGTAGGCATAAGCTTTAGCACTCAAGGGCTTGATGGGGTGAGATGTTTTAGACTAGTGAGAAGCTAAGAAGAGCATGTGAAAAACATGTATCCTTCCTAGACTGCAAAAAACATGAAATGGTGAATGGTTTTTCCAAGGCAGAGCACTGATGTAATGAATTCTGCCTATCAACTTGAAAACATTCAACTAGAAGCAATGAAATGATTAAAGGAATACATAAAACACATTAACATATGATCACAAAAGAAGAAACTGTACTAAAACTCCATACCACATGGATCCCATAAAAATAGCTACAATTCTTATTAATCTCCTGCCAAACTGCTACAAATGGTGTACAATCAAGGTCTGAGCATCGAGCTGAGTCCAACCCTTTACAATGAGAAAGAAGAAGAATATATAGACATGAATTCAACCTCCTCATATCCTCAGGGGTCGAATCCCTAAGATGAGGAACTAATATAACTAATACTGAACAAGAAACAGGAATATAGGCATCTCAACAACTTGCCTCTAAAAGTGAAACATTGATTCATTTGAGCTCAAATTGACTTCTAAAGCAATGAATCTACCCTCTATTAATATTTATCTATCATAGTTACATTCCAAGTCATAATTTACAATGTTGAAACAACCTCCATGAGAGAGAATCCAAGAACACATTCAAAAACTGGAAAAATAGGCATCCTATGCAAAAACTGCCCTACGCGCAACGCCACTGGCCCAACGCGCAATGCCACTTTTAGGTCCCTTTTGGAGACCTTCCCGGCATACAAATTGGGATCATGGTAGCTCATTGGAAAGGTATTCACGTCTACTTTTCAAAACACCTAGAATTTCTGCATTTGAAGCTGATTTTACCCCTCAAAACTTGATTCTCCCAAGACTGCTTCTGTGTGTCCAAAAAGTGGCAGAAAGGTCATTTTTAGGGTGTTTGTTGACCTTTTGGTGGACCAGTTCTACCCCAAAAACTTTGAAAATCTCTAGGGTGCATGTCCTCATCACTCTGAATCCAAAAATGCAAACCATTTCTTCATTGGGTGCCCCTAGGAAAAGCCGGTTTTCCTATGTGTAGAATTTCAAAAATTGGCAAATGACAAAAATTTCTCCAAACTTGCCCAAAATTGGTGAGAAGCACCGTCATAAAGTGCCTTGATGAGCCAAGTAAGCTTCAGTAAGCATCCTAAGCCTATCCTCCTCTGTTTTTTCTTTCAAACCCCGCCTTAGCCTAGTTTTCATTTTCTTGACCCTCACATTGCAAATCTTGTTTCCGGTCTTGTAATGATAGGCCATGTGTCTGATCATTTGATTGTCTCTATTGGCCTTTTGTATTAGCTTCTCAAGGTGCAAGTTGACCCTCTCAAGCCAAGTATCCCTATCATCTTCAATCTCTTTCTCAATGGGAGTCAAAGTGACAGGTGCCTCTTTGTCACTTTGTCGTTTCATCTTGAGCATTTCCAGCTCCATGAGGACTTGTTTGTCACTCAACTGCTTGTTTTCTTGTTCCAAATATGTGATTACATACTTGTCCCTCTCCAAATTTTCCATCAAAGCTTGTACTTGCGCCTTCTTTTCTTGTATGATGATGTCTTTTATGGTTTCTTTGTCCTGAGCCTCTAAATCAATGATTTCCACACCATGATGAGTATAATACTGCTTCGGCTCATCATGTTCAGTCAAGTCAAAGTACCTTTCCTCCTCATCATCAAAACTCTCCTCCGGCATCTTTTCCTTCCCATTGTGCAGCTGCTGCACCTGTACCTGCTATGTCGATGAAGAAGGCAAAGCCCCTTCCACATCCTGTGGAGCTAGCATTTGCCTATGGGCTGATGAAGAAGGCAAGGTCCCTTCCACATCCCGTGGAGAAAAAACCTACCTATCGGCTGCAAATAATCTCCTTGAAAACCCCACTTTCTAATGTTTTCTTGTCCTTCTTCAAAACTTTGTTTTTAATGCCTTTTCTTCTTTGTGTCTTTGCAGGTGGATAATGCTCAACTTGAACTGATTTTTGCAGTGTTTCTTTGTCTTACAGCAAGGAGAGATGCTTTGGTGCAGCTGGGATCATTTATTACATACAATGACTTAAAATTACATAATAAATACAAATAAACTCAAAATACTCCGTTTTCACCTCAAAAACATGTTTTTGAGGTGAAAATTACATTAGGTTAAAAGATAATTATTCAGTGGCTATGACCTACAAGCCATCATGCTTGACTTTATTTATCATCCTCATACCCTTGCTGACCTTTATTTACACTTTTAAATCAGGTTCTTGACCTTGGAAATGAAACCCTAAGACCTAATGAAAACATGCCCTATGACCTAATGAAAGCATGATTGCAAATTGACCATGAAACCATAATTGAAGACAACCTGAAGAAGGGTCAGCAAGTATACTCTATGAGGGAAAAATTTAGATTTTCTGAAGAAAAGAAAACCATCAGTGGATCAATTTGACATGAAATAATAAAATGATGTAAAATTTCAGTATGGGACCGCTAAAATGAAAATGCAAAGAGCATATTTGATCCCTGGTGGAAGTATGCAGACGCTGACCCTAACAAACCCTTTTGAGATTAGTTTCAGTTTTTTGTCTTTACCAAGCATCTAACAGTCTGATCTCAGAACCCCGTAATTTTCCAATGTTGTTGATTGTTTACAATTCAATTGTAGATGATCCATCGGCTCCCTCTGCCTGCATAAACTCCTCTAACTTTTTGTTTGCTTCAGACACGATAAATTCTTGTAAGTGGAAAATATCTTCAATCAACGGATGATTTTCTTCAATGGAGTTACTTCTGGGAGATTATCTATTGGGAGATATGCATCATAACACAATTGTCCATATATGACTCATATGGTTCTTCACAGATAGATTTTGCAAGAATTGCAAGCTCCCCCTACCTGTATGGGTGTTCTTGGCAGAATCTCATCATCAAAATCTGCCAAAGATGTATTCATCAGATCAACAACATGTGTTATTGGCTTGAGTGTTCAGGATCATTTCTTATCCAATCTACTTCTTTCTCCAGACTTGTGTGACTTTATTTTTTGGCTTAGTAGTTATGCTTTGATCTTGTTCAAGAACCCCATAGAAGTTACAATCACGAGCCACATGTCCAATGTTATGACATTGGAAGGACTAAGTGTTAAACATGAAAGAGAGAGTATAGTTTCTTTTTGTAAATCTTGTACTGGAGAACTGATAGGTATCTTCGTGGGCTCTGTAGTGTTTAGCTATGTGTCCAAAATTTGAACAGGAATAACAATAACCATGAAGTAAATTTTGGTACCTGGGAAATGGTGATTTCCTTGATGCACTTCT
This sequence comes from Pinus taeda, assembly GCA_000404065.3. Classification (NCBI taxonomy): domain Eukaryota; kingdom Viridiplantae; phylum Streptophyta; class Pinopsida; order Pinales; family Pinaceae; genus Pinus; species Pinus taeda. The sequence continues at coordinate 39,663 of APFE031387271.1, read as the reverse complement.
GAAAGCATTCTACCTCAAAATTCTTTGATGGTATCCATTTCCTCTTGCATCATTAACACTTTATGCACATTTTTGTCTTAATTCACTTCTAAAGTTATTCTATCTTGGAAGCCTTTGATCATATTCATTACCTCTTATAGTATTGACACCATCTTCACATATTCTTGGAACAGGGCTTCTTCCAATGTCATCTTGACTCTTCTCTTTCCTTGTTGGAATTGAGGACATCAATGTTTCTTCTAGGTTTCTCCACATCTCTGTTGTTTGAAGCAATAAGAGTTTCTTCACTTATGTTTGAGGATTCACTTGTATAACCAAGACTTCCTTTATCAACTGGAGATCTTTTATGGATGAGAAAGATATCCAAGGCTTGAGAACTTTTCAAGCTTTTGTTCAGCAATTTAACTTCTTTCCTTAGTGAAACAATCTCTTCTTCCAGTTTTCCACAGTCATCATTTCTCTAAGTTAGTTGTTTCTCAATTTCTTCCTTGACTCGTGTTGCTTCATTAGCTTCTACTTTAAGGGGGGTAGTATCTGATTTCATCCTAAAGATTTCTTCTATCTCCTTTTCTAGACTAATCTCCATTTCTTCCTTCATCCTTGTTGTTTCACATGCTTCGTTCTTAAGAAAGTTGATATCTTATTTCAGTTTGAATATCTTCCTCCTTTTTGTCTAGTTGGAATATCATGGTGTTTCTTTCCTTTTATGCATCATCAACTTGTCCTTCTATGAGTGCCAAAACTTCAATCACCTTCTCACCTCCTTATGCTTGTTTCTTTATTTCTTCTAGTTGAGATCTAAGGGAGGAGACCTCTTCCTTCTATTGACCAATTTCTGCTTCAGGTTTGTTCAAGATCTTGTGTCTTTGTTCAAGGTGGCTTGACAAATATTCTTCCCTTTTCTTTTCCTTATCCAATTGATTTGTCATGGATATGACTTCTTCATGATGATTTCTCTTGTTTTGATGAAATGCCTCCTTAAGCTTGGTGAGCTCCCCATATTTTTCTTGAACTTGAAGCTTGAATAGGTTAACTTCCTTCCTTGTCTTTTCAGGGTCATGGTCACCATCTTGTGATTGCTTCTTGAGCTCCTCATTCTCCTTTTTCAAACTACTTATCTCTTCTAGGGGACCTACAAGCTTCGTCATGAGATCTTATTCAAACTCATCTTTACTCTCCTCATCTTCTAGGTCTTCGTTGGCCTTGATGTCTTCACTCATGTTTTCAACTTCCTTAATAGATTCTGGATTTCCTTCTTGCTTTCCATCATCTTCTTGACTAACAGTCATGGTCAATGCTCCTTTTTAGTGAAGATAATGAATTTTGTCCCACATATCTTTTGTTGATGAACATTTCTCCACTTTGATTTTTATAACATTTGGTAGCCCATTAAAGGTTGCCTTCATTGCTTTTGTATTATATTCCTTGCATTCTCCTTCCATCATGCTGTCAGTAATCACGGATTCCCATACTTCAAAGCCTTGAGCCATTAAGAAATTTCTCATTCTTACCTTCCATACATCAAAGTTTCCATTGAAGAATGGAACTTTCCCAATATGACTATCTTCAATTTTCATAGTTGAGGAAGACACTTCTTTAGAAGGATTGCAGGCTTTCTTCCTTTGCTTTGCCATTTATGTTCTAAGGATCAACCTTCAAGCTATTAGGCTTTGAGAGAAGCTACTGGCTCTGATACCAATTGTTGGAAATACTGAGAGGGGATGAATCAATATTTTTTTTCAATTGTTATTTTTACCAGTTAGGATCACTTATAATTAGAACACAAAATGAACAATGATAGAAAAATAATTTTATTAATGAATGACGATGACACTAATCCTCTTTACAATAAATCCAATACAATAATATGTATGGCTCCAACCCTATATGAAGACACCAATATTCAATCTCCTAGGCTCTGACTTTGACTTTCCAAGGCTCCAACCTTGTCAACTCTAAGGAACCAACCTCTAGGGCTCCAAGCCTATCTCTGGTATAGTCTCCAACCTGGTCTTTTGAGGACTTCTATCCACTAGGGCTCCAACCCTCTCTTTGGTACAGGCTCCAACCTGGCCTCCTGAGGAATCCTGTCATATAGGGCTCAAACCCTCTCTTCAGTACAAACTCCAACCTGGTCTCTTGAGGACTCTTATCCTTCGGGGCTTCAACCCTCTCTTCGGTATAGGCTCCAACTTAGTCTCTTGAAGACTCCTATCCTCTAGGGCTCCAATCCTCTCTTTAGTATAGGCTCTAACCTGGTCTCTTGAGGACTCCTATCCTCTAAGTATCCAACCTCTCTTCAATTCACCAAGATAAGTTTGATGATAATTTATGGCTCCCAATATCTTCTCTAACGAGCCATGTCTATCTTCAGTAATGCCTCCACTTAATCTCCACGTCACTTCATCAATGAAAACCTTGTAGCTTTATCATGAAGGTGTCTCTGCAACTCTTCATGGTACCCAAACAAAATCTCCAAGGTTACTCCATGAGGACTTCAGCAAAGCATAATGTCTCCAAGTTTTATGTTCTTCAAGTATTCCCTATCACAGGAGACAATCTTAATTTATCCACAGGTGGTTAATCCTATTCTCCAAACTGAGCCTCTGTAGCCTTCACACAGGTATTGCAACCGAGTTTAGGCAGACTATCCCACTATTTCCAAACACAGATCTAAACTTAGTTTACCTTCCACAAGTATCTGAACTAAGGCTTAACTCTACTGGTCCAAGGTTATCAAAATCCAAGGTTTTCACAAATCCAAGAAAGAGATATAGAATTGTTCTGAGCTACTAAACGAACCTCCATAGGACTGTCCTTTAGGTTGAGGTCTGCACTTCTTCCAAGCTACAAAAGTTCTGGGCCTTCACAAATTTTTTGTGGCTCTGAGCCTCTCACATATATCTGTTCCACTTAGTCCGATACTTCCAAATCTGATTGTCCACAGAACTGGGCTTCACTGAAACTGAAGTGTCCCACAGATTCGATCTCTTATGGCCTTACTTGCTTAAGATATCAAGTGATCCTTCTTGGCCTCTAAGTCTCCTTTCCTTTACTCTTTCAAGTTCACGAGTTGTGAATTGTATCTTCCTCTTTGTGTTAGATGGCCGAGAAAGATCCTTGATAATGAAATATTTGACTTGTATTTATATGAGTTTCGCCAATAAATGAAAAGACAAGTTTATTAGAGAAGAGGTCGACTTATGCATGAGATGGCACATTAAAAGTATATCGGAAGGGGTATTTGTTAATAATCAACCAAATATAACATAGTTTCATTGTTTACAGAAATTATATTATAATAGCGACATAAGAGGGGCTATATCTTTTAAACAATGCGAAACCATATTACAATGGATGTCGGGAGGTCCCCACATGCTACATCATCACTTTACTCCCGCATATCACAACTACACAAATATCGAATAACTTTAAGTTTTGCACATGACAAATTTCCAATGTCAACAATGTCAATATTCCTATAACACATATTACTCCTACTTTCTCTGACCTCCGACTCAATGGACACGATATTACATTAAACGTGTTATGATAGAGAAATGGGGTCCGCAACCATATCGCAATCGGAGGTTTTAACATGACACGCCTGCAAAATTTGACATAGGAAAGTTCAGATGCATGGACGCGATATTACATTTTAAAAACGTTATAATAAATCCAGTCGGGTCCACAAAGCATATCACAATAGGAGATTAGGCCTCATCGGAGGATCTTATCAGAGGTCCCATTCCAAAATCTATGCTAAAGGGTGGATGCAATTTAGTAATTAAATCGTTATTAAAACAAGTCGGGTCCGCATATTGGAGATCAGAGGTCCATGTTGCATTTCGGAGATCAGAGGTCCATATCACCTATTGGAGATCAAAGTCAGAGTCAAAGATCAGAGTCGGAGGTTTGAGTGGTGACACATAATTAAAACATCAATATGATTTCTCCGATTTGGTTTTGGATATTTCGTTGATATGTTTCTCTTTTCTCCTCTGATATCACTGTTTCTACCCTTTGGCTCTTTCTCTTGGGCATATGTGGTCTTCTTTGTAGATTTGCTCCTCCTTGGCTTGTCGCTCTTGTTCTTGACTTCTGATGGCTTCTCTTTGAACTGCTTCTCTTGGATCTGCTCCTCCATGGCTTGTCACTCCTGCTCTTAACTTCCGATGGCTTTCCTCCTCTTGCTCCTAATGACTGCTCCTTGGGTCTAATGCTTCTATTATGTCTGTATATATATTCAATGCTTATGCTATATTTAATCCATATGGTCCTCCATCTCATCATATGATCTCCAACTATGTCATCATATGTCATCAAGTCCATCATAAAGGATATCATAATATACATGAGGTTATGACATCTTCATTAGAACTTTCATCACTATGATCAATGGGCAACATCACGGATCACAAGAATTTGCCATCACAAACAATGCCTTATTGACATCAATGACAACCTTGACTAACGGTATTGTGTACATGTGGTGTTGTGTACATTTTGTGCAGGTGGTTTTGTGTACATGTGGTACTGTGTACACATTGTGCAGGTGGTCTTGTGTACATGTTGGACATGTGGTGTTGTGTACATGTTGTGCAATTGGTGTTGTGTACATGTGGCACTGTGTACATGTTGTACATGTGGTGTTGTGTACATGTGGTTCTATGTACATGTTGTACACGTGGTACAGTGTACATGTTGTACACGTGGTACTGTGTACATGTTGTACACGTGATACTGTGTACATGTTGTACATGTGGTGTTGTGTACATGTGGTACTATGTACATGTTGTACATGTGGTGTTGTGTACATGTTGTGTAGGTGGTGTTGTGTACATGTGGTACTATGAACATGTTATACATGTGGTGTTGTGTACATGTTGTACATGTCGTACATGTTGTGTTGTGTACATGTGGCATTGTATTATGTGTATTGTGTAGTCATTGTATCGTGACATGTGTATTCATTGTATTGTACTTTGTGTACGTATATGTATTGTGTTGTACACCAGGTGTATTTGTATGTGTTTATGTTGTACATCGGGTGTAAGTGTATGTGTTGTGTTGTACACTGAGTGTAGGTGTATGTATTGTGTGGTACACCGTGTGTGGGTGTGTGTGTTGTGATGTGCATTGTGGGTATGTCTATATGACTGAAGAGAAGAGAAGGCACTGGGTGTTTGCTGGGTTTGGAAACTGATTCAATGTGTGTACAAGAAGGACAAAGAACAAAGGAAGAAGCAAAGAACCATTTAAATGATAAGTATCAGTATTTTATTTCAGTTTTTATTATGCATGTGATCTATTATTCTAGTTTATGATGGTTTTGTTTAGAGCTAACCGAATGTGATATGTTTATATATGGTGATTTGATCAAATAACTAGTTTGACTTGTTGTGACAGGAAGTAAACATAATTGTAGGTGTACCTTATTAACAAGCTACCAATGAGAAATGATTCGAATTTATTTCAATTCTTTTTTAATATAATGGAAACTATGTGCCTAGTACAGGAAAGCATGGAAAATACATGGTTTCGATGGTTGAAATTGATTGCAAGAATTAGCAGTGAAAGGAATTCGAATAGGTAACATTATGTTCGCAAAGAATTCAAGTGCAGGGTAATTATGGGACACTTGTACCCAATAGTGTCCATTGATTTCCATGAGCATGTTATGACTCGTATGATGGTTTTGAGGTAGGGACGTGTCTTGGTTTTTGGACCTTCCGATGGAATGAAACCTTGCCAAGGGATGGATCGTCTGACAGACTGTATAACAGAGAAGGGAATGCTAGTGAAACTTGGAAGGTGAGTGACTGCATAGAAGGGGATGGTTGGATTGCCTGACGAACTATGTAGCAAAGAAGGGAAGGACAAGGAATGAATTTGTTTTGGATATTAGCATTTCTAGATGGAACCATAAGCACATTGGGACTGTGCCCTGGAACAATGAGTCACTAACGATTCAATGAGAGAACAAGTAGTGCAAGGATCATAACGTTCGACATTGGATATAGGTTTGACTTTGGTAGTGGATTCTGAACTTCCTGGGAAAGAGGTGAATCATGGTACTACTTTTGAGGGTGGAGGTGTGAGCCTCTGGATTCCCTTGTTGCTTGATGTGGACATCGTATCCTTTTATTTGTTGGTTAGAGCAAATGTGCATATGTGTATGTGTATATTATTGTAAAGATTGTATCGAGTTGTGGTTATAAAGCTCCATAGACAGTATGATTATTTGTTTGTTGAAACAAATGTGCATGAGCATATGTGGTTGTTATTATAAATATCATAATGAATTGCGTTATAAATCTCCAATAAGCGGTATGTTTGTCATGTTGGTCATGGCTTTCAGCAATTGCTTATTATAAATACTGCATTGAGCTAGGTTATAAGGCTCCATAGGCAATAGGTTTTTTTTCAGCAGTTTGTTGGTCATAGGTGTCACAGTTTACCGAGGACAGTGTTCCCCTAAGGGGGATGGGTTTGTAACAGCCCCGAGTTAAAAGATCATGTAATAAAGGTTAATAAAGGCAAAATAAGACCAAGCTCATGGGACACGTATTCCAAGTTGAATGGTGGGGAACAAATTGCATTGGGGGTTGTAGAAATTTTGAATAATATGACACTTATTCACAGAGATTATCCTGATTATACACTATTTGTAGAATCATGCATAATACATAACCTCCTCTACGTTGATCATCAATTTTGCGGAATTAAGAAACAATCGCATGTGCACATTGAAGCATCAATCGCACATATCAACACAGTATGTACCCGGGGAAAGCAAAAAGCTGAAAACCCCCAAATATCTATATATTATATTGATTGAGAACATGTAACAATACATAGTACAATACTCCTCACAAGTACTCAGTACTATCTCCACCTGTTACACACAAACTAGCTCAGATCTAAATCAATCACTGGCTCAAATCTCCTCTGTTGCTTACCTGCCTCCACTGCGCAATCATGCATGAGAATCATGATGAATGGATGAAGCAAACTTGTATTTCCTTGGCTGAACCATGCAATCCTCATTGGCATTAATCAATCCATGCATGTGAAAAATCTCATGCACAACTATAGTCACAACTGACAGCTGTCTTGCCCTTTCACTCACCTCTAACACTTGTCTCCACTGAACTGTCCATGCACTGAGTTAGCTGATGTATTCTTTAGTTGATTTATGAGTTAATAATTAGTGAATTAATTTAATAATTAATTGACACCACTCATCACTAGTGTATTTGTTAGTTAGACTAAATACAACTAGTTCAACTAAGTCAAACTGAACACAACTCCATCAACTCCACATCTAACTCCACAGAACTCACATGCATGAGTTATAACTGAAGTCCTCCATGCAATAGCTCAACTAACACATAAGAAACCACATGATTCCTTCTGTCAGCTGCATGTGCCACATCTATAGCTCGAACTGAAGTGCTCCAAGAGAATAAGATAATGTTTAGAGTCCAAATATTACTAAGGGCTAATAATATTTGACTGTTTCTATTTTTAGCCTGGCAGTCTAAAAATAGACTCTGATCACTCCGCTGTGAACCAAAAATAGAAGTCCATCTATTTTTCCCAACATGACCAATCATCCATAAACAACATCCTGCAACTCATAGACCATGATCCATATGTCTAAAAATAGACTTTGCACCAAAACTAGCCTGCAGGCCCACTTAGTGAAGGCGACTTCTTTTCACTAAGCTCCATCATCTTGTTGCATTTTCAACACTCCCTCTCAACAAGATATGGATTATCTGCAACCCCTATCATGTAACTCTGGAATGTTTTGCATGCAACACATCTACCCAGTCCACTTGCTCCAACAACACTTGGAACAAAAACACTCCCAATTGACCCCTCTGTTGGGCTAGGAACATACTCTGATGTTGAAGCTCTACCTGCTGCTAACAAGTGCTCCCTCTCTGACATCTGCGCTACTGCAACATCTCCATGCATCTCGCACTATTTCACACATCTTTGTGCCACCTAGCACTGTGAAAAACACTTGTGCCTCTCGCATTGCTGCAGCCTGCTAGCTATGCGCTGTCCTGGGATTCCCTGCACTGCCGCTCTCTCTGCTGCTCCATCCGCATCTGTCTCTACCCAACCAGTCAATTCCTGCTACTCCACATCGGGGCTCCTGTATCAAGGTCTCATCCAAGAGTTTGGGTACCTCAAGGATCTTGTCCCTCCTCCTTGGGACAATCACTCTATATCGCCCCACCTCCTACTTGGAGATATGGCTGCATGTGATCCATCAGCCCACCTTGATCGAAGTTTCCCCCTACTAGAGGTCTTTGCATGAGTAGATGTCTCTACTCGATCTCCACTCAGCTTCCCCTATTGTAGCTGCTACACAACCTCCTGAAGTTGTTGCACCAATTGTGGCTCCTCCACCATTGTCTGAGACTTCTTCTGGCTCTGCATGTTGAGAGGTAATATACCTCCCTCTCAACCACCAAGTATCCATCAGTTGCCTTGCTGCTCAAGGCTTTGCATGCATCTTGAACCTCAAGAGCATACAGGTTCTTGACCCATGAACCAATCTGCTTCACCTGTCTAGTGATGATGTGTCTAAGGAAAACCTTTCCCTCTCTAAAGACTACATCATAGCCTCTATCTTCCAGCATCGCGATCGACACCAAGTTTCTCTTCAGTCCTGGTACATACTTGACATCGGTCAAGGTAAAGCGAGATCCATGCTCCCTCTGAAAAATAACCATGCCTGCACCTGAGACACTATACTTCTCATCATTACCCATCGCTATGAGTATCTGGAGATCTTTCTCCTGCAAAGTACTGAACAAACTTTTGTCGCCGGACATGTGGAAAGAAGCTCCAATATCAAGAAACCAACCACTTCCCACCATGGATGAAACCATGCATACGAAGAGTGTGAAATCCAACTCAAACTGTGAAGCAAGTGCCTCACCTTTAGATACTTCCCCGGTTCCCTCCTTGGATTTCCTCCTCAGAAAGAGAAACCTTCTCCTTCTTTGCTTTGGCAGCCAAAGCACAATTTTCTTCATCAGATTCCTTTGATGAAGATCCGTCCCTGGTATTCTGCCTGATCTCCCCTTGCACAAGATCCAACCAAAGTCTCTCCCATCCTGGCAATTTCTCCCGACCATTGACAGAGTCCTGATAGGAATGCCAA
>APFE031387271.1:0-30456 GCA_000404065.3 Pinus taeda | reverse complement strand
CTCTCAACCACCAAGTCTCCATCATTTGCCTTGCTGCTCAAGGCTTTGCATGCATCTTGAACCTCAAGAGCATACAGGTTCTTGACCTGTGAACCAATCTGCTTCACCTGTCTAGTGATGATGTGTCTAAGGAAAACGTTTCCCTTATTGAAGACTACATCATAGCCTCTGTCTTCCAGCATCGCGATCGACACCAAGTTTCTCTTCAGTCCTGGTACATACTTGACATCGGTGAAGGTAAAGCAAGATCCATGCTCTCTCTGAAAAATAATCGTGCCTACACCTGAGACACTATACTTCTCATCCTTACCCATCGCTATGAGTATCTGGAGATCTTTCTCCTCCAAAGTACTGAACAAACTCTTGTCGTCGGTCATGTGGAAAGAAGCTCCACTATCAAGAAACCAATCACTTCCCACCATGGATGAAACCATGCATGCAAAGAGTGTGAAATCCAAATCAAACTGTGAAGCAAGTGCCTCACCTTTAGATCCTTCCCTGGATCCCTCCTTGGATTTCCTCCCTGGTATTCCGCCTGATCTCCTCTTGCCCAAGATCCGACCAAAGTCTCTCCCATCCTGGCAATTTCTCCCGACCATTGACAGAGTCCTGATAGGAATGCCAACTCTTCGGAAGACCAAGGAGAGCCAAGCTCACTAATTCCTCATCATTGACAGTCACCCCCACACTTCCCAGCTCATCCTGGCACTGGGTGAACTTCGTGAGATACTGGGGCATACTGTCTCCATTCTCACACTTAATATTTCCGAGCTTTATCCTTGAGAGCCATTCCACCGGCTCAAAACTCAACCGCTTCTGATCTAAAATTCGTTAGAACAAAGTATTTCTCGTACATAGATCGACTGTATGGGCATTCACCGGATATCTCACCTTCCAAAAGAAGGATGAATCCAGAAGCTACCTGGCCCGATTACAGACTCTGCCTAAAGAAATAAAATGTAAACACTTTCTGAATAATAGATTTGATGATCAATCCTCGCTTTGATATCCTATAGAACTTTTTCTACAAATCAACCAGCTCTAATACAATGTAGAAATTTTGAATAATATGACACTTATTCACAGAGATTATCCCAATTATACACTATTTGCGGAATGCATGCATAATACATAACCTCCTCTATGTTGATCATCAATTTACGGAATTAAAACATCAATCGCATGCGCACATTGAAACATGAATCACACATATCAACACAGTATGTACTCGGGGAAAGCATAAAGATGAAAACCCCAAACTATCTGTATTATATTGATTGATAACATGTAACAATACATAGTACAATACTCCTCACAAGTACTCAGTACTATCTCCACCTGTTACACACAAACTAGCTCAGATCTGAATCAATCACAGGTCCAAATCTCCTCCGCTGCTTGCCTGCCTCCACTGCGCAATCCTGCATGAGAACACTGATGAATGAATGATCCAAATTCGTACTTCCCTTGGATATACCACGCAATCCTCATTAGTAATACTCAATCCATTGATTGTGCAAATCTCATGCACAACTATAGTCACAACTGACAGCGGTCTTGCCCTTTCACTCACCTCTAACACTTGTCTCCACTGAACTGTCCATGCATTGAGTTAACTGATGTATTCCTCAGTTGATTTAAGAGTTAATAATTAGTGAATTAATTAATAATTAATTCACACCACTCATCACTAGTGTATTTGTTAGTTAGACTAAATACAACTAGTTCAACTAAGTCAAACTGAACACAACTCCATCAACTCCTCATTCAACTCCAACAAACTCAATCACTTGAGTTCTAACTGAATTCCTTCATGCAATAGCTCAACTAACCCATAAGAAAAGCGTATTTCCTTCTGACAGTTGCATGTGCCACATCCGTAGCTCGAACTGAAGTGCTGCAAGAGGATAAGATAATGTTTATAGTCCAATTATTATTAAGAGCTAATAATATTTGACTGTTCTATTTTTAGGCTGGCAGTCTAAGAATAGACTCTGCCCATATGTCTAAAAATAGAAGTCCATCTATTTTACCAACATGACCAATCATCCACAAATAACATCCTGCAACTCATAGACCATGATCGATATGTCTAAAAATAGACTTTGCGCCAAAAATAGCCTGCGGGCCCACTTAGTGAAGGCGACTTCTTTTCACTAAGCTCCATCATCTTGTTGCATTTTCAACAATTAGGTCGACGTGTTTCGAACTAACCTATGTGGTTCATCATCAGGACAAGATGAAGAATCAAATCATAGTTGTAGGTTAAATATGTTAGAAGGCCCATCTTCCTATTTAACCTACATCTATGATTTGATTCTTCATCTTGTCCTGATGATGAACCACATAGGTTGGTTCGAAACACGTTTACCTAATTCTTCTGATGTGATTTCTTCCGAAAATGTTTTTATTCAAAATATGTATCACAAAAGCCTAAATTCGAATTTTTTCTTATTAATTTTTTTTTTTTTATAATGTGATGAAAATATTTCTATCTGAATAAATATAGATTAAATTATGTTATATCTCAATTATAAAGTTAGTGTAAAATTAATAACACAATTTAAAGTTAACCATAAAAATAAATTACCAACTTTACTCCGTTACCATTTCATGTCTAAATTTACAATTTACACCAAAAACTTAGTGACGTGGAGTAATTAAATGTGAACAGCTAGGGGAGGTCATCTCGTCCTTGACCTCATTCACTCTAATGTTATTTATATTTTGGGTTATCTTCGTAATGAGATCTAAAGGTTATTGGAGGATTTCGACTTGCAAATCGATTATTTCGAGTGTTTATCAAAACTAAGTCAAGAGATAGATATGAATTGGTAATTACTTCTAAATTTGGTAACCATTCATAAAATTGTGGGATACTTGGTTTAAATTACATTTTATTTAAGAAAAATCTTAGTGTAGGAATGAAAAATTAATAAATAATAACAAAATATTGTAGAAATGAATAATGTTATATTTTTTTTGTATTTAGAGGAATAGGTAATTGGGTTGGTATCATCTCACTATATGTGTTGATTTCAACCTTATTATTATAATTTTCAGATACCTATATCAAATCTCCTCACACATAAAACTTCATTTTTGCAATCATCACAAATTAAACTATTCCTAAAAGTTGAGAAGAGACTTGTTAATCTGAATAGAGTATCAGTAGTGTTGAATCCCTGCTTTACACTCTTAAGTTTTTTTTTGAATTATTTTTATTTATTTATTTACTTATTCTTATTGTAGACTATGTGATTAATGATAATAATGGTAAGATTAAAAGTTCTTTTTTTGCTGAAGCAAGAGTCGTACCTTCTATTCATTTGAAACAGAGAAACAAATTACAGATATTACAACAAACCCAAAGGATTTGAGGGACATAGAGTTAACTATCCACTCAGGGCTTAGGGCACCGATCGAAAGGCTTAACATCCGAGCCACGGGCCCACAAACCTAACTCTGAGTCCTTCAAACTACCAACAAATGCCTGGATCATCCGATATGTCTTCAAAGATCTAACGGATGAGGCACATATCAGAGTGAAAAAAGGCATATTCTTTGATTCTAAGATCGAACCCCATGAGGAAATAGAAACCAAATTATACAGATTACGGGTCCAAATGGGGGAATAAATTTTGCGCTTGTAAACCACTCAAAATCCATCGATTCCAACCTAGAAGCTAAAAATCCACGGAAGATATCATTGAATCCGGACCCGAAATCAATTACTGCCATAATTTAGTTTCAGTTCAAGTCTGATGTGCAAGGTAACCACCTTGCAAGTTACCTTGCGAAATCCATAGGATTGCCACGAATCTGCTTAACTGCAAGTACTTTAAATCAACACCCGACAGAGCTAAATCTTCGGTAGAGAATTCAATTGTCATTAAGAGTGCAGGGTGCAAATTGACATCCGCCCGATGGCGAGTTCTGGTTTCTCATTCTCTCCCGTAGCCCCGATGACCATGAACTACTTCACCATAAAAGAACGAACTTCCCTTGATACCTTTAGTTAACATGCTGTCAGTTTCCTTGCTTTGATAGAGCTCCCTATCCGCATTCGCTTGTTTGAGACATTCTTCCCTCAATCTGCCTTGGGGTATCTCTATCCAATCATAAACTTTATTTCTCTTGGTCCAACGCACACCCTCATTAGCTAGTAAGTCTGCTACTTTGTTGGTAGTACGTCGCACATGAGTAAAACTTATGCTTCTCTTGTTCTGCAGGTGAGAATGAATCCGTTGATATACTTGTAGGAGCTGCCAGTGTTTCGAGACTTCCTCTGGAGCAGAACCATAGCAAATTCTCCTAACCGAATTAATAATTAATTTAGTATCAGCTTCAATTATGATATTATGAAGATTTGAGTTCTTCAAGATTTCTAGACTTTGCTCAAGGGCCATAAGCTCTGCCATATTGTTAGTGGCTTTACCCAAATGGCTATGAAAGAGGGTTTTTATGTACCCATTTCATCTCTTACTACTCCTCCATACCCCGCCATACCCGAGTTTCCTTTAGAGGCCCCATCTATATTGCATTTTAAGAATCCATGAGGGGCAGGCTGCCATAAATCCTTATCATGGATTATGTGATTGTCATTCCTATTTTTTCCCTGTGGAGTAAGCCCCCGAACACCCAATTGCAGAAGAATCTGTACATCCTTATCTTTAGGTCATTCTTCTGGGGGTTTTTAATGAGGGTTCCTACTGTCTCCTTGAGCTGTCTTAATATTTGAGCCATGATGTTCTCGGGAGAACCTTTCCTGTTCTTGAATATGCTATTGTTGCATTCTTTCCAGACATCGCATATTAGAAAGCTTGGAACTAATGCCCAAGCTTTGTTTATTATTTCATTGTCAGAGAAATTTCTCCTCCACTTCTTTAGAGTGCCAATAATGCTGCCCAAGTCCCTATCTGTTTGTCTGAATATTGAAGCGACTCCATTCCACAAGGTGGAAGTGAAAGGGCAGAGGTTGAGTAGGTGATCCATGGTTTCTTCTTGTGATTCACATAGTTGGCATCTAGATGGACCATATGCCCCTCTTTTCATAATATTCTCCCAGGTCAAAATCCTTTTATGTTGCACTAACCATGTGAACAGTTTGATTTCCATCCAACTTTGGTTTTACCATAGGTCCTTCCATACACCATCAGGGTTTGGGAAGTCTAGTCCTAGTGCTATACACTTGGCCTCTTTGAGGTTAAAGTTACCTTCATTGTTATTGCCCCATCTCAGCTGGTCTAAATCAGCTGAAGTCAAATAATTTCTTTGTTCCAGGATGTCCAATAAAGCTTTTGCTTGTGCCTTCAACGGGGAGTTCTCACTATAAATTGGAGTCTTCCGTGATCTCCATTTTTCATCCCTTCTTTCTAGATCCCAGAAGTCTTTTACCCAGTGTAACCCCTTGTTGTTAGTATCATTCTTGAGACTGTCGAATTCTTCTTTTAACAGTTTAGGTTCCTGTTTCCAGTTATCTTCCTATAACCAAGCAAGGTTTCCATCTCTGATTTCCCAGAAGCTATGTTTCTGCACAATGGCTCTATGATCTGGATTTAAACAGGAACACAACAAAATACAGAGATAACCATATACACAAAGATGCAGTGGAAATAATACTTCATTTCATTAATGGAAAATACTAAAATATGCTTACAAGCGGAAATAGAAATAAACCAACTAGGGCGATGGTAGATTATCCCCGAGAAGAGATGTGGCGGCTACATGCCTCTGAACTGTGTTACAATAAGGCTCGAAGGCCTATTTATTGTTGAGAAACAATGGAAAACCCTTCACATTCCAAAACCTAACCCTAGAAGATGAAACGCCAAATTGTGGTCCTCGTTTTTGGGTAAGTTAGTACATCAACTTCCCAGGGTCGCGAATTGGTCGTATTATCTCCGTTTGACGCGCATGATATCCTGTAGATTTTCCAAAAAACGTCATTTAGGGCCTCAAAACTGCTCCAGAAGTTTAGGACCCGAAAAACTGCTAAAAATAGTAAACTGTGCTATAATTAAGGAAACTGAAAAACTGAAAGAGACAGTTGCGAGGGTCCAAATGGGATAGGTGGGTGGCCACCAACATCCACCTGGATCATTCCTCCCCCCTTAGGAAGTAATGGTCCCCATTGCGTTGAGTTCCTCCCTGAGATGAGGAAGCTTCTGCTGAGCTACGTCTCTGGTGAGTTGTTCTGCAATCTCTAATGTGTCTAGAAATGGTGGGAAGCCTGGTCGATGATGGTACCCATTAAACAGTTGGTGTAGACGAAGGAACAGAGGAATGTTATGCGCCGAAGCATTATTTCCCGCAACCTTGCTAGTGGTGTAAGGACCATGTCGGCGTGGTCGGAGCTTCTGATGGGCTCTTGTAAGGCATTCTTTCTGCAGATGTAACCGAACTTTGTTGCCCACCTAAAACTTGTGTGGTACCCTTGTGGGTGAGGAGAATTTGTTCCTGTGTTCTGTCATGACCGTATCCCTTTGCGGCTGCTGCGGCGTGGAGGAACCCTTTGCGGGGGTCATGGATGTAGCAACGATCTTCCCCTTACTTTGGGAGCGAACCAGACAGAAGATGAATTTCCTAGTCTGGGAGATGAGCTTGCTTCCTTTCTTGGCAGTGATCAAAGAGGTGGCGGTAGGTGGGGCTACCTCCGTTAGCATGTATAATGAATTATCCAAAGAAATAATGACAGCGCGAGGCCTTGACTCATACACAGCATGTTGCTTCCACAAGTATGGTTGGCCTAATAGTACATCACAAACATCCAGAGGTGTAACATCATACAATACCTTGTCTATGAAGGGCTTGATGCTATAGGGAAGGCGACACTGCTAGCGAAATTTGAGATCTCCTCCTTCATGAAGCCACCCGATACTGTATGGTTGTGGGTTTGGTGTAATCGGTAGGCCCAACCGCTTCATGACCTATGCTAAAACGAGGTTCTTCTGGCTCCCACTATCAACAATGAATTGCAGCGGTGAACCCTTCACCCACATTTGTGAGTGGAAAAGGCGCTCCCCCTCCTCTGGGTCTTCAGGCTCGTTCTTCTGGATCTTGGCGGTGGCAACAATGGCACTGGGCTCCGCATCAATGATCTGCTTCCCTTTTCCATTCCCCTTGTCGGGTTCTGGCTTAGGGTCGGAACATGCATCTGATTCGGAAGCCTCCAACTCGGCCACCAGCAACTGCTTCGTCCGACACTCACTTGTGTTATGAGTGGGACCCTTGTGGAACTCACACCACTTTCCTGTGTCCTTCTTTGGCTTCGTGGTGTTTTTCTTTTCTTGCGGCTTCGACGGGTTGTCTTGGGTCACCCCACCTTGGATTTGTCCTTTGGGCTTCGGATTTGCAGATCCAAAGTCTCGCTTGTTCTGTTTGAACTTTTGCTCGATTTGACAGCGTATCGATACGCCGTGCCGAGTGAGGAGATGTTCAGGAACTCCATCTCTTCTTGGATGTATCTATGTAGGCAGCCACGGTATTTGAGTACCAAATGCAGCTCAGAGTCCTTGATACCGAACTGTGTGCGAAGGTATGAAAAATGTTTGTGAACTCTGGCACATCTTGGTCCTGTCCCTGCCGCAATGTGGTCCATTTGATGTATTTGTCCTCATAGCTTTTGACAGGGTAGTACTGCTCCTTGATGGAATTTCAGAATGAATCCCAAGTGGGTGTGGCTGAAAATAGTGAGCCTGTACCTTCATCCTTCTACTCGCAGTAGGTTTCCCACCAGTCCTTGATGTGGGGGCTGCTTTGAGAAGAGCGAAAACAATCTTTTCCCTACTTGAAAATTCATGAATAGAAAAATACCCATCTAGCAGATTTAACCATTTATCTACAGCATCTGCATCTATTTGAGCCTCGACGATGGGGATTTTTAAGTTAAATTGTACCTTAAACGGTGTGGCGTTTCCAGAGTAGCTGTTGGAAGCTGATGCGTCGCCTCTGGGTAGCCGCTGAAGGATTTGCGCAAAGTTATCCATCATCGCATTCCTTTTCCGCTCGAGTGCTTCTTCGAGCAAGATTTTGATAGGATCTCCTACCCCCTCGTCTTTCTTCCCATCCGCCATGGGAGGTCGTCAGGATTTGCGAGGCTGGTCTTGCAAAGGTTCGACCAGTTCAATCCCTAACTCCTTATATCCTGACCTCGTTGGGGACATGCAAAGAAAAACGGAGAAAAAGCAGACCGCTCTGATACCACTGATCCAGATTTAAACAGGAACGCAACAAAATATAGAGATAACCATATACACAAAGAGGATGCAGTGGGAATAATTACTTATTTCATTAATGGAAAAATACCGAAATATGCTTACAACCAGAATTGGAAATAAACCAGCTAGGACGATGGTAGCTTATCTCTGAGAAGAGATGTGCGGCTACATGTCTCTGAACTGTTCCGAACTTGTGTTACAATGAGGCTCGAAGGCCTATTTATTATTGAGAAACAATGGAAAACCCTTCACATTCCAAAACCGACCCTTAGAAGATGAAACGCCAAATTGTGGGCCGTTTTGGGTAAATTGGTACATCAATTTCCTGGGGTCGTAACTTTGGCATACGATCTCCGTTTGACGCGTATGATAGCTCGTTAGAAAGATCTATCCGAGAACTACCACTTTGGGAAGGGCAACATCAGACCATGGACCCATGTTGCCCCCAGATTTCCAAAAAAACGTCGTTTAGGGCCTCGAAACGGCTCCGGAAGTTCAGGACCCGAAAAACTGCTAAAAATAGTAAACTGTGCTACAATTAAGGAAACTAAAAAAGCTGAAAGAGACAATTGTGGGGGTCCAAATGGGATAGGTGGGTGGCCACCAACATCCACCTCGATCATTATGCCTTGTTTATTAGCACCAAGTCCTTCTTCTTCCTTGTACCTCATCTTGGTAAGGAGTCTCATATTTGTCCCTGAAATTGGTATTTCCACATTTCCATCAGAAATTAAACTATGTGAAGATGAAATTGAAGGGATATCAACATCTTTTACCTCCACTATCAAGTTGGAAAGAACTAATGAGGGATTCTCATCATCTGTCATTGATGGTTCACTGGCTGTAATAGTGCACTTCTCATCTTCCCTCCTGACATACCCAAGTCTTGTTTGGCAAGGTAATTCTTCTACTTTGATGGGATTGACAATGCCTTAACCATTAATGCCCAAGCCTTTTCCTTCATACCCCATTCTCTTTAGCAGTTTGGAGCCAATTCTTGTGGTATGATTTTCAAAAGCAGCGAAGTTGTTATCAAGAAAATTACATGAATCGGAGACCTTCTCTTCACCTCATGGGAGTTACGCTACAGCTTTTCCAATGCCTCGTGCTTCGCTTGCAGCTAGCATATCAGCCTCTACTTATTCTCTTCCTCTTCCTGTAGAAGCCTCTGTAACCCAGCAAGCTCTACTTGAAGACTCTAATTGTTGCGCTTTAATTCTTCTAAGGTTGTTTATGCAGTTTGCAGCTAGAGCTGTGATTGATGCTTCTCCTCTTTCTCTTATCGTAGGAGCCTTCTTAACTCAATGTTCTTTTCTTGAAGTTGTTGGACAATCTCCTCATTTGAGGAAGGCGAGTAATGAGATGCACAGGTGTTAGGAGAAATGTAAGAAAAATTGCTTTTCGATTCCTTTGTCTCCTCATCTCTTCCCTTCTCATACGCGCCATACATAATGTCTACCATTTTGGACATTAGTAGGAAGGTCTTGCACATCTCTTTCTCACTCTCCGTGGCTGTTGATCCCTCTCTACACGGATTTATCACATAGCCATGCCATAGAACTCGACAATCCACATTCGGTCATTCACGCTCGAGCTTCAACCTCTGCCATGCCTCATTTTTAAGATGCTCATCCTCTGAAGCCTATCTCTGGTTAGCACACTCATGCAAATCGTATCACTTAAGCCCTGCTCTGATACCACTTGATCCAAGATTTTTTTTGCTTATAGATGCATCGAAATTAACATGAGTTACAGTGCTTAAAAACCATAAAAACATAAGCAATAAAAATGAATACAAAGAGACATCATCACAAAAGATCATGACACATATATTTGATTATGAAGTTTGTCCAATTTGGACTACATCTCCAGGCCCTTCTCAATAATTGGGAGGCCTTCTTTTATTAAGTGGCATGAAAAGAGAGAAGTACAAGAAGATTTTTACATAAAACATCCTTATATCTACAATCTGGAAGATAGCTAGCTCATGGATAGCCTAGCTCTAGAAACAGACAGCACCACTGAACTCCTAGCGAAAAATAGTATAAAAATGCTTATCCAAACACCCAATTTGGATAATCGAGTCTTCTGCAACCTCTCGAAACCTCCTGATTGCTGAGGAATGGTTCCAGCCACCTACCATGAGCAGGTGCCACTACTCTGCTCGACAAAATTGTGTTTCTCTCTCTGCTCTCCCCTTCTCAATGTGCGTACAATCAGTTTTATATATCTGGTGGCTAGATTCCTTAATACTCAGGTAGTTCTTAACAAAAGACTAAGTTAGACTGACAGTTATGATCAGATATCTAAAATCTCGGGCTTAACTAAGACTTGTGGCAACTACCTTATAAATCTGGCAAACATGTGCTTATTGTGCATTGAAATTAGTGGTTGGCTGATTAGCGTACCGCAATCAGTGGACCGATCCCTATCGCCGCTCTCGCAATCAACGGAAAGATCCCAATTCCATGCATTCTGCATTTTTGTGTGATCTACGGACCCGCCAGAATTATCAAACATAATATATAAATATCGCATCCAGAACCGTCATTGCAAATCGCGATTTGGCATATGTCAACACCTCTTACAACAAACGCTCTGCGGACCCATCGGGAGTATCAAACATAGCCTATAAAAGATCGTGTCAGGGACCCCCATTGCAAATCGCAATTCGGCGTATATCAACACCTCTTACAACAGACACTCTGTGGACCCGTCGAGAGTATTAAACATAGCCTATAAAAGATCGTGTCTAGGATCCCCATTGCAAATCACAATTCAGCATATGTCAACACCTCTTACAACAGGCTCCCTACGGACTCGCCGGGAGTATTAAACATAGCCTATAAAATATTTCATTCGAGACCCCCATCGCATATCGCAATCGGTGAATGTCATGGCCCATCGCAAAATCACAATCAGTGGCATTCATCGACAGACTGACACAATCTTGCATTCTGTGATATGACAGACCTGTCGATGGATATAAAACATCATATATAGAATATCGGGTCTGGTTCCCCATCACAATCTCAATTCAAACCTTGTCGATGTTTATTTGTAAACTGCGACCGGGTCTTCGCCGGGGCCGATATACCTTTTTGTTCCTCCACTGGCTTGCAATATGTGATATCGCAATCGCATCTAGTAACGCCGGGGGCCAATTCTCTTTAAGCCAATCCTATTTTTACTAATATGTGATATGCGGGACCCAGTGGTAACTTGCCACATGGCTCTCCCTCATTCACTGAAACTTTTCCATGTCATCTTCTCCTTGCCACTTGGACAAGTCAAACTCAAACTTTGACTTACTCTAACTTTATCATCTAGACCCGGATTTGAGTGTCATTCGCATCGTTGGAATCAGGGAAATGAGAACTTTGATATGATGCTGAGTTCATCCAGAATCTAACACTTTGACTTTTGAGTCTTTCTACCATGCCACTAGTACTTTACTGAAGATTCACCTGGATCACCCAAAAGGACATTTAATGGGTAATTCATAAATTTTCATAAATTACTATTAAAAGATATCGTTTTTAACATTGGTTCTTCTAGATGAACTTTTCTACGAACTATCCTTAATTCCCACATTTTGTGATGTGAAAATCACTACCCTAAAGTCCTAAAATGTAGTAGTGATCTATTAATATAGAATCCAATGACAATAGATTTAGAAAAGGAGAAAATAAGTGAAATAATAATGAATGTATGAAACTTTGAATCAATGGAAGTATCAACATGTCCAAGGGAAGGACCATTTCCTTATTCCTCCATTCTCAATATACTACCTCCATGGCAAAGAGAAGGACCATCTCCTTACATATTCGTCCTCAGTATTATACCACCATAATCTTTGAAATCCTAACTATCAAAATCCAAAGAAGAAGGGAGAAGGAGAGGAGAGGAGAGGAGAGGAGAATAGATATAGAACTAAAATAAATGAGAATTAGAGTTGGAAATGGTTGTGTTTATCTAAATGCTTAATTCTCAAATAAGAAACAATAGTATCTCACAATTGGACTTCGAATATCCCTAAAAAAATTAATATTTTAAATTTTAATATGAAGTATTATCTTCCTTGTAGTTTTTGTTATTAACAAACTTCATCAATATTTTATTCGTTTAAAATCATACACATTCACATTGGTAGATATAGTTGGATTTCCAAAGTAATCTTATAAAACGGTTGATTTCAAGGGATGATCATCATAAAATAGAAATACTCCTTGAGTGTTTACTAGAGATAGTGTTAGTGAGATTGGGGTCAAATATTTAACAAAGGAAATGAAACTATTTGTCAAAGTGGCTAGTGATGCTTAAGTTGTTTGCCTAATGGTACGAACAAATTATTCTCATTTTCAAGAGACATTTGGTTATAGCTAATACCACAAATACAAAGGGCTCATTCTTTACGTTCCTAGTAGAGTCAGATGGAGGGTCCTCATAATGGAGTGTAACCATATTGTGACCCTTAATCTTACCTTAGGTATTGTAATGTGTTACCTATTTACTTTACCCCAACCCTTGAATTATGTTAAGAATATGTCGTTACAAAATGCCTCTTCTCTTAAGTTTGCATAGTTAAATTTTGACATCAACATCATAATCAACTTGTCGAGTGCTTTCTAGTAATATAGATTTTAACATAATCTGGATTGAGGGTTGTGGGTTATTCCCTCTAGAATTCTTAGCCATTTAAACCCCACCACATCACCGATTTTCTTCCATGTTGCATCCGCGTGTACACTAATCTAGCCTTTGTGGCACTGCCACACTAGCATTTTTCCATGGCACTAGAGTATTTAGCGTTGACTGAATCTAGGCCTACATGGGTGATCCAAGATTTTTTTTCTTATAGATGCATCAGAATTACATGTAACTAAGCTTATTAAAAACCATGAAACATAAGCTTATAAACGAAGAGTAAAAAACATAATCATGCATGAGATCAAGACACAGAGATATGATTACGGAGTTTGTCCAATTTGGACTACGTCTCCAAGCCCGGCTCAACAGTGGGGAGGCCTTCATTTATTAAGTGGTGTGAAGAGAGAAGAACTACAAGTAGATTTTACATAAACACCCTTACACCTCCAATCTAGAAGATAGCTGACAAATGGAGAGCTCGGCTCTAGAAACAAATAGTATCACTGAAATCCTGGCGAAAAATTGTGTAGAAATGCTTGTCCAAACACCTAATTCTAATAATCGGGCTTCCTACACCTCTTGGAACCTTTAGATAGTTGAGGCAAGGTTCCAGCCACCTGCCAGGAGTAGGTGTCACTACTCTGCAATGGTATTCTAATAAATCCCACAACTTCTCTCCCCCTTTCTCCGACGCGGATAGTCCTTTATATATGTCGGTGGTAAATCTCTCAATTCCCAGGTAATTCTAAACTAACGACAAGTTTAGCAGGCAGGTCTTTTTTCTTTAATATAGAGGATCTCTAGTTCCACATAATATGCAGAAACAAACCTCATCAATATGGCAAAACTCTTAACCGCACATTTAACCTAGCAACCTTTTACTATCGGTGTTTTTCCCATCAACGTTCCCAATCGGCGGACAAACTAAAATCCCATACATCAGGCGCCCTGTGATAACCGCGGACCCGATGAACTATTAACCACGATATATAATATATCGGGTTTGGGAGTCCATATCGCAAATAGAAATCAACGAAAACCAAAATTAGTACAACTTGCAACTGCTTCCCCTTTGAGAAACATGATTGCGATATCGTGGATCGCAACATAATTTTACGATTGCAATATATTGCATCACAACCAGGACTTGCTTCGGGGGTCAATTCTTTCCCCTTCTCCTTTTGCAATGGGAGATTATAATTTGATCGCATCGCAACCATGGCTTGCTTGGGGCCGATTTTCTTTAAGACGCGAACTCTTCCTTTTGCGATATGCGGGACCAATGGTAGCCTACCACTTGGCGCTTCCCCATTCGCTGAGAGTGTTTTCCATGTCATCTCCTCTTGCCACCTATCCAAGTCAAACATAAACTTTGACTTGCTCTAACTTCTTCATATGAGCTCGAAATTGAGTGTCGTTTACACCATTGGAATCAAGGTGACGAGCACTTCGATCTGATGCTAAGTTTATCCAAACTTTTCCACTTTGAATTTTTAAGCCTTTTACCATGCCACTGGTACTTTTTGAAGATCCACCTGGATCATTCCTTAGGCAAGGGAGATATACTACAGAAATTATGAAGAGATTCAGAATGCAGGATTGCAGACCCATGGCAACACCAATGACTACCAACTAGAAAAATATAGATGCATTAGGGGATAAGGAATTCGACCCCACCTTGTACAAGCAGCTAATTGGGTCGCTCATGTATCTGGGCAACCCTAGGCTAGACATTTTTGTTGTTGTCAATACCCTTAGTCAGTTCATGGTGGAACCAAAAAAGGTATAGTGGGAAATAGCTATGCACATTCTTAGGTATGTGCGTGGAACAGTCGGGCTGGGGTTGAAATATACTCGACGAGATGACGTCAGATTGAGCGGATTCACAGATGCAGATTGGGCATGTAGTTCAGTGGAAAAGAAACGTACCTTCAGGTACTACTTAAGCGTTGGTTCAGGGATGGTCTCTTTGTGCAATAGGAAGCAGAAGTCAGTAGCAATGAGTTTAGCAGAAGTAGAATATATGCAACCACCATGGCTACGTACAAATCCATATGGCCTTGGAAACTGCTAGTGAGTTTGTTCAGAAAGAAAATGGGAGCAACTAGTGTTTACTGTGACAATAAGAGTTGTATAAAAATCTCTAAGAATCCAATATTTCATGATAGGTCGAAGCACATTGATATCAGATGTCATTTCATCAAAGATTGTGTTCCATGTGGGGTAGTCTAGCTACAGTATATTCCCATGGGTGATTAAGTAGCAGACATACTCACGAAAGCTCTAGGGAGAGCTAAGTTCATCCAATTCAGGGAACAGATGGGCATGGTGGAGAACTAGTTTCAGTAGCAGAAATAGATGGATTCTCAGTTGCAGCAGCAGCAGATAAGAGGGAGTCAGTGCAGATGTAGTAGTTGACAACAGTATAGTAGGGTCAGTAGCAACATAGATGTAGCACATATCAGAGTTGTGTAGTAGTTGATGAGCAGAGCAGCATGGCAAGACTTGGTGTAGGAACAAGGTCTTGCTTCAGTCGGTTGTAGCACTAGAATGCATTCCTCGCTAAGAGGGAGTGCTATTTTTTGTAGCATCGGATGTGTTCTAGCCATTAAATTTGGTGGAGAGGCTAGAATACAAATATTCTCCAAAACCCATAAATCGTTTTTGGAAATTCCACCTAGAGATGACTTAATAATAAATAATTAATCTTTTTAAATGGTGCATAAGTCTAAACTTAGGAAAACTAATTAATTGAAGGGTATTAATTAAGTCATCATGAGAATCTTCTAGAAGAAGACATGGATTGAGTTCTAGTTAATCTTAGCCATCGATTATGTTTATCTTGGTTGTTGATTTCTCAACGAGAGATTATAAGAAGAAACTTAATAGGGATTGGAGAACACACACCAATGTAGATACTTAGTTTCCCAGGCAAATTGATTTTCTTAGTGGATGAAGTTCATCAAGAGAAGATAGAGCTAGAGGGTGAGTTGTAGGTGAGAGAGAGAGGGCATCAGCAGTAGTCCAAGAGTGTAGGATACATTCTGGAAGGGCCATCGTAAGAGAGGACGCAACTCATCAAGGAACTGTGCAGTCACTACGCAGAAGATCACGCAGTGAGACTATATTAAGGGCAGAGGGTTCTTTCCGGAGTCAGAGAATCACTATGGAGAGTGAGAAATTTATTGCTAAATTTCTCTCAGTGATTCCTTCTCTATTTTTGTTGTCTAATATCTTGTACATGAATTACTACTAAAGATTAAAAAGAAACCATCATTTGTTACATCGGTTTTCCCACATTGGGTTTTTCCAGGGACGATTGTCGAAAGATAATTGTGTTAATGTGCTCATATGTGTGCTACCATTTCTATAATTTTCCTTGCATTTATATTTCCGCAATAATTAACTTGTGAAGGTTGCAGTGTATTTATTTCGATATTTGTTGTAAGAAACTGCAAATAATTTGTTTAATTTATTTAACAAATAGAAGAGATAATATTAGTTGCTGCAGTAGGATTCCAGAATTCGGAATTTTCACAATTTTTACCAATAAAGCACTTCCCAAGGTATTTTATCATTTATTTCTATTTTTTGAAATTTTATAAAATTGTATGCGTTATAAATCAACTGTACTAGATCTTTACAGAAAGTAATAGATTTTCATAATTTCTTTCTCTTTTAGCTATTTGTAGGTTATCTTGATGAAATCAAGGACATGGATTATGTCTCCCATGTTCCCGATATGGTTAGTTTCCTCCTAGTTCAGCGAGAAAACACACACACAACCTTCGTCAACGCAACTGGTATGCAGGGAAAAGCACAGATATAAGGAGAAAATCCGCCTAGATTTGAGCATTCATGAATATTTCATGATTTCGACCATGGAGGAGGTAAAATCCCACTGATATGGATGCTCGAAATAGAAATTAGCTATCCAATAAGAGATTTATTAGTATTTTGTTTTGTTTTATTGTGTATAAATGGCAAGCTAGTGAATCTTGCAAGACAATCATTAATAGATTTCAAACTTTGTGATTTCTATTATGATCTTGATATTCATAAACTTCTTCATGAAGCTTTGTTCAAGCTTCTCTTTCATCAATATATGCAATTCTTTGGTGATTTATTAGCTAGTTGTCCTTTTATGTACAAGCTTAAGCATGGAGAGCCCCCATTATCTAGGCATGTGAGCTCATTTTCCTTACAATTCATAGTTGTGGATGATGGTATATATATTTGTGCATCTTTCTTTTATTTTTATAATTCTATGTGCAAGGAAGTCTTTATTTTCCTCTGATTTTAATTATCTTCTTTATACACTAACAATTGTGCTTTTCTTGTTTATATTTGTTCATAATTCCTTGTTTGAGACACAAGCTTGTTTATTTCATTGATTATCATAATTTAATCATTGTTCATGAACAAATTAGATTTATTTTCCATTTTTACTCAAGATCTCATAACAACAGTATACAGAATAATAGAATATCACAACAAGCTAACAAATATATTAGAACACACAAAATATATATATATATATATGCATTACTAAATTTTAGAAAGATTTTGTTCCTAAGGATCCTTTGATGAGGCAAGAGGAGAACATACACTTTTGAATATAAAAGACTTTAGGACACAGGGTGTACAAAGCTTGTACATATTGAAAGCACATAGACTCTCAAATATTCCCTGGGATGTGATGCCCCAATGGTGAGGCTCATCCCTCTATATTTAGTCAGATCTAGATTGGAATCTACGGAAAGCATACTTGCATAGTAATAGAAAATCATCCTATAGATCTTAAAAGACTTTACACAATGGAGTTTGGGACAACCTATGGAACCAAATCTTGTCCTATATATCTAAAAATATATAACACAATGGAATTTAGGACAACCCATGAAACCAAATCTTGTCCTATAGATCTTAAATGATATTTAGGACAACCTATAGAGCCTACTCTTTACTTTACAGTGTAGAGTTTAAGAACAACCCATGAAACCAATATTATATATAATCTTTATTATGTTGTAATGGATGAGTGGTACCACCATGCTTCCTTAGTCATCTTCATCACATGAAGTTAAAAGAAAGTCTCTTGGATCATTAATGTCATCTATCTAAGGAGGAGCGTACATATTGAAGTTTCTTAAGAATGATGACATGTACATACTTGGCACATATTCATTAGATGGGACTGTAGTTTCAGAAAGAAATCACTTTACTTTACAATGAGGGTACCCATATGGTTTTTCATGAGTTAATTTGAGTTATGATCCTTCATATTTGATTTGGAACTAGAACCATGCTTCTAATTTTGCAGCTTCATCCATATCTTGGTGCAGCATATATATGAACTATGGTGGAGTTAAAGATAGAACTGACTCTGTTAGGTCCCTATAGCAGTAATGTAACCCCCATATTATTATTTTTGTAACCCAAGTAGCCGCCATATTATTATTTTTGTGCCCCAAGTAGCCCTCAATATGTCATTATTATGCCCCATAGAAGCCCACTATTATTATTGTTTTTCCCTTACATTATTATTGTTATGTAGGCCCTGCTTATATTGTGACCCTTTAGACTCCTATATATACCAAGGAGGTATTGTCAATTGCATCATCCAATAATTATTCATTTATGTGAAGTAAAAGGAGGTTTCCCCATCAAAGAGGCATATTTTCATGTTGTTGATATATCTTTTGTCCTATTTTGTGATCTAGTTACATAACATTTGGTATCAGAGCTTTAGATCCTAGGGTTTGACTGCTTCAAAATGGTCAACTGTAATTTTCGCTGTAACTTTTCTACTATGAGGATTCATAAGCTAAATTTTCGACCACGTGGATCTAAAATCATGGTGGACACAATTAAAAATTTCATACATTGGTTCACTATATTCTCGGAGCTATGATTCAAGGAATTTAGGGTTTTTGTATGCTCTAGAATTTTGTCTCAAAGAAGTACCTTGGGGAAAATCGTCATAAATTTCATCTCGGGATTCTAAATTGAATTTTGTAAAAAGTGGGTGAAATTTCACTAATTGTAGTTTCTTGGGCACAATTTTTAGGATCAAAGGCTAAAATAGTGACATGTAGAATTTTGTACAAACTCGCTCTATTGAACCAGTTCATAAGTAGGTCATCTTGGGAGATTTGGCCTAACTTTGCCTTGAAGAATCCATTCTCAGTTTAACTAGTGGTGTTGGAAAGATGACACAAATAGCTACCACATGACAAAATTTTAGACCTTGTGAGGCTAAAATTTAAAAGATACAATAGTTTCAAGATCAAGCTCCAAAAATTGAGAAAAAGGGTGTGTATTTTAAAAATTTGCAGAAGTTTTGTTAGAAATATTAGTTTGAAGTGATTCAAAGGGCATAGTAAAGCAAAAATATCATTATTTGGTTCCAATATGCCTCATAATAGAAAAATGGATACTCCTATTAAGTAACCAAAAATCTCCACTATGAAGAATGAAGAAGAGGAATAAATGCAACATGATAGATCAAAATTACAAGACCAAGTGCAACAGATTTCGCTCTTGCGAAGAATAACCAAAAATGAACTGGGAGCTAAGATGGATGGTTTGAAGAATGGTTTAAAAGCAGACACGGAAGCTTTGAAGGATGGTTTAAAATTAGAAATGAAAAGGGACATGGAATGTTTGAAGGATGGTTTAAAAGAATAAATGGAAGGTTTGAAGGAAGGTTTAACAAAGTTGCTACAAGAATGATTATGAATGACGACAAGGTATTCCATGAAACTCATGATGAGAAAAAAAGGAATTTGAATCATGATTTTAGAGACTCTAACTTGGGGTTGAATACCAACCACATTCCAAATATCAATATGAGTAAGTTTGATGTCAAGGTTCCAGTAATGTGGATATTATAGGTGGAGTAATTATTTGATCTACACGATGTGCCACCCACACAAATGGTATGAATTGCATATTTATATTTACAAATCAATTGATATGTGTGGTAACAATAGCTTTTTTCTCGTAAATATATTATCACTTTAAAAAATTCATGGAGGAATTGACAGCACATTATGAGGATACAAAGAGCAATACCTTCTTTAGCCAAATAATAAATCTTAAACAAAAGGGTTCAATGGCAGAGCACATTGAGGACTTCCAAATATTGAATATCAAGGTAACTAAAATTCCAAAGGAGCATATGATTGATGTATTCATAGGGACTTTAAAGGATAAAATCCAACATGAGGTTCGCCTTTGGGAACCTAATTCATTGGAAATTTCATTCAGGTTGGAAATAAAAGTTTAAAGCAAAATTATGGCAACAAGGAAGTAGCAACAATAGATGAGAGGGAGTCAGTGCAGATGCAGTAGTTGATAGCAATATAGTAGGGTCAGTAGCAGCACAGATGCAACGCATATCAAAGTTGCGCAATAGTTGATGAGCAGAGCAGCGTGACACGACTTGGTGTAGGAACAAGGTCTTGCTTCAGTGGGTTGCAGTGCTAGAACACATTCTTTGCTAAGAGGGAGCTCTATTTTTTGTAGTATTGGATGTGTTCTAGCCATTAAATTTGGCGAAGAGGCTAGAATACATGTATTCTCCAAAACCCATAAATCGTTTTTGGAAATTCCACCTAGAGACGACTTAATTAAAAGAATTAATATTTTTTAATGGCGCGTAAGTACGAAAACTGATTAATTGAAGGGTGTTAATTAAGTCATTGTGAGAATATTCTAGAAGAAGACACGGATTGAGTTCATGTTAATCTTAGCCATCGATTATGTTTTAATCTTGGTTGTTGATGTCTCAATGAGAGATTATAAGAAGAAACTTGATGGAGCTTGGAGAACACACACCAATGTAGATACTTAGTCCCATGCAAATTGATTTTCTTAGTGGATGAAGTTCATCAAGAGAAGATAGAGCTAGAGGGTGAGTTGCACGTGAGAGAGAGGGCATCAGCAGCAGTCCAATAGTGTAGGATACATTCTGGAAGGGCCATCGTGAGAGAGGACGCAGCTCGTCAAGGAACTATGCAGTCACTACGCAAAAGATGACGTAGTGAGACTAGGTTAAGGGCAGAGGGTTATTTTCGGGGTCAAAGAATTGCTCTGGAGAGTGAGAAATTTATTGATAAATTTCTCTCAATGTTTCCTTCTCTATTTTTGTTGTCTAATATCTTGTACTTGAATTACTGTTGAAGATTAATAAAGAAACCCTCATCTGTTGCACCAATTTTCCCGCATTGGGTTTTTACAAGGACGATTGTCCAAAGATAATTGTGTTAATGTGCTTCTATGTGTGCTACCATTTCTATAATTTTCCTTGCATTTATTTTTCCACAGTATTTAACTTGTGAAGGTTGCAGTGTATTTATTTCGATTTTTGTTGTAAGAAACTACAAATAATTTCTTTAATTTATTTAACAAATAGAAAAGATAATATTAGTTGCTGCAGTAGGATTCCAGACTTTGGAATTTTCACGATTTTTACCAATAAAGCACTTCCCAAGGTATTTTATCATTTATTTCTATCTTTTGAAATTTTATAAAATTGTATGCATTATAAATCAATTGTACCAGATCTTTACAGAAAGTAATATGTTTTCATAATTTCTTTCTCTTTTAGCTATTTGTAGGCTATCTTGATGAAATCAAGGACATGGATTATGTCTCTCGTGTTCTCGATATGGTTATTTTTGTCCTAGTTTGGCGAGAAAACACACACACACAACCTTCAGCAACGCAACTGGTATGCAAGGAAAAGCACAGATATAAGGAGAAAATCTCCCTAGATATGAGCATTGATGAATATTCCATGATTTTGACATGGAGGAGGTAAAATCCCACTGATATGAATGCTCGAAATAGAAATTAGCTATCCAAGAAGAGATTTATTAGTATTTTCTTTTGTTGTATTGTGTATAAATGGCAAGCTAGTGAAGCTTGCAAGACAATCATTAATAGTTTTCAGACTTTGTGATTTCTATTTTGATCTTCATATTCATAAACTTCTTCATGAAGCTTTGTTCAAGCTTTGCTTTCATCAATATATGCAATTCTTTGGTGATTTATTAGAAAGTAGTCCTTTTATGTACAATCTTAAGCATGGAAAGCCCCCATTATCTAAGCATGTGAGCTCATTTTCCTTATAGTTCATAGTTGTGGATGTTGGTATATATATTTGTGCATTTTTCTTTTATTTTTATAGTTTTATGTGCAAGGATGTCTCTATTTTCCTCTGATTTTAATTATCTTCTTCATACAGTAACTATTGTGTTTTTCTTATTTATATTTGTTCATAATTCCTTGTTTGAGTCACACAAGCTTGTTTATTTCATTGATTATCATAATTTAATCATTGTTCATGAACAAATTAGATTTATTTTCCATTTTTACTCAAGATATCAGAACAACAGTATACAGAATAATAGAATATCATAACAGGCTAACAGATATATTAGAACACACACAATAGATATATTTGTGGGACACAAGAAATATATATATCTTGTGTCCCACATATATATATATATATATATATATATATATATATATATATATATATATATATATAAGATAGATGCATTACCGAATTTTAGAAAGCTTTTGTTCCTAAGGATCTTTTGATGAGGCAAGAGGAGAACATACACTCTTGAATATAAAGGACTTTAGGACACAATGTGTACAAAGCTTGGACACATTGAAAAAACACAGACTCTCAAAGACTCCTTGGGATGTGATTCCCCAATGGTGAGGCTCATACCTCTATATTTAGTCAGATCTAGATTGGAATCTACGGAAAGCACACTTGCATAGTAATAGAAAATCATCCTATAGATTTTAAAAGACTTTACACAATGGAGTTTGGGACAACCTATGGAACCAATTCTTGTCGTATATATCTAAAAATATATAACACAGTGGAATTTAGGACAACCCATGAAACCAAATCTTGTCCTATAGATCTTAAATGATATTTAGGACAACCTATAGAGCCTACTCTTTACTTTACAGTGTGGAGTTTAAGGACAACCCATGAAACCAATATTATATAGTACTCTTTATTATGTTGTAATGGATGAGTGGTACCACCATGCTTCCGTAGTCATCTTCATCACATGAACTTAAAAGCAAGTCTCTTGGCCATTAATGTCATCTATCCAAGGAGGAGCGTACATATTGAAGTTTCTTAAGAATGGTGACATGTACATACTTGGCACATATTCATTAGATGGGATTGTAGTTTTAGAAAAGAAATCACTTTACCTTAAAATGGGGGTACCCATATGGTTTTTCATGAGTTAATTTGAGTTATGATCCTTCATATTTGCTTTGGAAATAGAACCATGCTTCTAATTTTGCAGCTCCATCCATATCTTGGTACAGCAAATATAAGAACTATGGTGGAGTTAACGATACAACTGACTCTATTAAGTCCCTATAGCACTAATGTAACTCCCATATTGTTATTTTTGTCCCCCAAGTAGCCCCCATATTGTTATTTTTGTGCCCTAAGTAGCCCCCAATATGTCATTATTGTGCCCCATAGAAGCCCACTATTGTTATTGTTTTTCCCTTACATTATTATTGTTATGTAGGCCCTGCTTATATTGTGACTATACCAAGGAGGTATTGTCAATTATATCATCCAAGAATTATTCATTTATGTGATGTAAAAGGAGTTTTCCCCCTCGAATAGGCCTATTTTCATGTCGTTGCTATAACTTTTCTACTGTGAGGATTCAGAAGCTAAAATTTCGACCACATGGATCTAAAATCTTGGTGAACATAATTAAAAATTTCAGAGCTTGGTTCACTATATTCTCGGAGATATGATTCAAGGAATTTAGGGTTTTTGTATGCTCTAGAATTTTGTCTCAAAGAATTACCTCAGGGAAAATCGTCATAAATTTCAACTCAGGATTCTAAATTGAATTTTGTAAAAAGTGGCTAAACTTTCACTAACTATAGTTTCTTGGGCACCATTTTCAGGATCAAAGGCTAAAATAGTGACATGTGGAATTTTGTACAAACTCGCTCTATTGAACTAGTTCATAAGCAAGTCATCTTGGGAGATTTGGCCTAACTTTGCCTTGAAGAATCCATTCTCAGTTTAACTAGTGGTGTTAGAAAGAGGACACAAATAGATACCACATGACAAAATTTTAGACCTTGGGAGTCTAAAATTTCAAAGATGCAATAGTTTCAAGATCAAGCTCCAAAAATTGAGAAAAAAGGTGTGTATTTTAAAAATTTGCAGAACTTTTTTTAGAAATATTAGTTTGAATTGATTCAAAGGGCATAGTAAAGCACAAATATCATTATTTGGTTCCAATATGCCTCATAATAGAAAAATGGATAAACCAAAAATCTCTATTATGAAGAATGAAGAAGAGGAATAAATGCAACATGATATATCAAAATTACAAGACCAAGTGCAACACATTTCGCTCTTGCAAAGAATAACCAAAAATGAATTGGGAGCTAAGATGGATGGTTTGAAGAATGGTTTAAAAGAAAACGTAGAAGCTTTGAAGGATGGTTTGAAGAATGGTTTAAAAGAAAACACAGAAGCTTTGAAGGATGGTTTAAAATTAGAAATGAAAAGGGACATGGAATGTTTCAAGGATGGTTTAAAAGAATAAATGGAAGGTTTCACAAAGTTGCTACAAGAATGCTTCTGAATGACAACAAGGTATTCCATGAAACTCATGATGAGAAAAAAAGGAATTTGAATCATGATTTTAGAGACTCTAACTTGGGGTTGAATACCAACCACATTCTAAATATCAATATGAGTAAGTTTGATGCCAAGGATCTAATAAGATGGATACTATAGGTGGAGCAATTATTTGATCTACACGATGTGTCACACACACAAATGGTATGAATTGCATATTTATATTTACAAACCAATCGGTATGTGTGGTAACAATGGCTTTGTTCTCGTAAATATATTATCACTTGGAATATTTTCATGGAGGAATTGATAGCACATTATGAGGATACAAAGAGCAATACCTTCTTTAGCCAATTAATAAATCTCAAACAAAAGGGTTCAATGGCGGAGCACATTGAGGACTTCCAAATATTGAATATCAAGGTAACTGAGATTCTAGAGGACCATATGATTGATGTATTCATAGGGACTTTAAAGGATAACATCCAACATGAGGTTCGCCTTTGGGAACCTAATCCACTGGAAATTTCATTCAGGGTGGCAAGAAAAGTTTAAAGCAAAATTATGGGAACAAGGAAGTATACCACTCACAAATATAAAGATGAAAGTGTTTCTCGTATCCTCCCACAACCTACAAGGTTGACACCACAGCAATGTAAGGAAAAAAGAGAAAAAGGGATTTGTTACAATTGTGATAGAAAATACACTAAAGGCGATAAGTGTGTTAAGAATAAATTATTTTACATAGATTGTGAAGAGGAGGAAGAAAAGGAACAAGAAACATCAAAAGAAGAAGATATATACCAGGAACCAACCGCAAGGGTTGAAAAATAAGAAATGAATCCGACCATATCTTATAATGCATTGGTGGGAATTACCACTCCTAAAACTTTCGATCTAGAAGGATATATCAAGAAGAAAGAGGTAATAGTACTCAATGATTCAAGTAGTGCCCATAATTTATTCATTGTAAGATAGCCAAGGAATTGAATTGATTTCTATATCTAGCACCAGAGTGTCAAGTGATGATTGCAAATGGAGGAACTATAAATTTCTCAGGGAAGTGTCATAATATAAATTTAACCATGGGGGAATATATATTGAATATTCCAATATTTTCATTCAAATGCGTGGTGTCAATTTTGTATTAGGAGTCCAATGGTTACAATCTTTGGGGACGATAGCTATTAAGTTTCAAGAACTTTTCTTGAAATAATTCAAAGAAGGAAAGGAAATTGAATAAAGGCATATCATAGGGAAACTAGGGAATATAATCATCTCTAATGGAATGAAAAATATTTTGAAGAAAGGAAAACAAGGTGTAATCGGTGTAATTACACAATTATGCTCACGCAATGTTCAAACATCGAAATCATCCATTTCTCCAGATCTCCATAGAGTCCTAGACAATCATTCCAAGGTATTTGAGACTCCCAAAGTTCTCCCACCTATTCATGATCATGATCATGTTATTCACTTAATTCCAGGAAGTGTTCTACCAAACATCAGACCTTGCATATATCCATATGCCCAAAAGAGTGAAATCGAACGTATGGTTGCAGAAATGCTAGAAGTAGGTATAATTCAACGTAGCCAAATTTCTCTCTCTACTCCAGTAGTATTGGTGCATAATAAGGATGGATCATGGTGTATGTTTCCATATTATAGAGAGCTCAATAAGCTCATTATTAAAGATAAATTTCCCACTATTGTCATTGATGAATTGTTAGATGAATTACATGGAGAAATTTTCTTCACCAAGTTGGAACTTCATTATGGATATCATGAAATTAGAACAAAGACATAAGACATTCTATAAACATCATTCAGAACTTATGAAGGTCATTCTGAATTTTTGGTCATTCCTTTTGGCCTTGTTAATGCACCTTCCACATTTCAAGGTTTGATGAATACCACTTTCAAACCATTTCTTAGAAACTTTGTGTTAGTATTTTTTGATGATATACTAATCTACAACAAATCTTGGAAAGATAATGTTCAACATGTTGGCAGGGCACTTAAACTATTGAAAGAGAATCAATTGTATGCAAAACCCTCCAAATGTTTCTTTAGGGTGCAGGAAGTGGAATATTTGGGTCATATTGTATCTCATCAAGGTGTCAAGGTAGACCCTAACAAAATTAAAACCATCAAGGAATGGAAAATTCCCACAACCCTAAAGCATATTCAAGGATTTCTCATGTTGACAAGGTATTATCACAAGTTTGTTAAGAATTATGGGAAAATAGAAGCACCTCTAACAACATTACTAAAGAAAGATGCATTTTGTTGGACTCCAAAAGAAACTAAGGGATTTGAACATCTTAAAGAGTTAATGTGCCAAACTATGGTCTTAGCTACACCAAACTTCACGAAAACCTTTATTGTGGAATGTGATGTGTCAGAAATGGAATTTGTTCTATTTTAATGCAAGAAGGAAGACCCATTGCTTTTGAAATTCATCCAATCAAGGGAAATTATTTACACAAACTTATTTATGAGTAGGAAATGTTGGAAATACTACATGCTTTGAAGAAATGGTGCCCTTACCTAATAAGAAGACACTTCAAGGTAAAAACAAATCATGATAGTCATAAGTACTTTTTGGAACAAACATTGTCTTCATAATAGCAACAAAAATGGGTCACAAAAATGTTGGGTTATGATTTTGAAATCATATACAAAAAAGTGAAGCAAAATGTTGTTACAGATGCACTCTCAAGAAGGGATGAGGATGTGGAAGCATTTCTCTATATTGCTTCTATTATCCAACATCACTGGGTAATCGAATTAAAAGATGAATGGTAGAATGATGCAGAGGTGTGGATACTTATTCAAAATTTGCAACAAGGTCCCAATACATCTAATACATTTATCTAGAAAAATGATTCATTATGGTACAAAGATCGCTTATATCCATGTAAGAACTCATAACTCAAACAAAAGT
Source organism: Pinus taeda (assembly GCA_000404065.3). NCBI lineage: Eukaryota > Viridiplantae > Streptophyta > Pinopsida > Pinales > Pinaceae > Pinus > Pinus taeda. The sequence goes on along the minus strand of APFE031387271.1, from coordinate 2,972 downwards.
TTTTTTTGGAATTCCACACCTCTCCTTTAGGAGGGTACTTGTTATTTTTAAAAACTTATCATAGGGTCAAGAAGGAATTTGTTTGGGATGGCCTTAAATATGATATTCAGAAGTTTGTGGCAAAATTATTGGTTTGCCAACAAATTAATGTTTTGGATAATTTGGTATCTACAGATAAATACTAATTCCCTAGATAAGTAGCCATATCTAGAACAACAGTTTAAATCACTTTAGCCTTTTCCTATAAGCAATAGATAAGACAAAGAAGATGAGAAGACCTACTTGTAGTTACGCTTTCCTCTTGTCTCCTTTGTATCGATCCTGTCACTCCTTCACGTACATAACGCACTTGAAAAGTACCTACAAACACCAACAGAAGACAAAGAACCGATCAAAGCAAAAGATCTATTGAATACAAGTGAATGGAATCAGATACATTTCACACATATAAGAATCATATAACAATAAAAACATATGGGAAAAAGGTTCAAATACTTTATTGAATAGAAGAAGGAATTACAACCAGCGTGTATGATTCAAATTCATTCCTCCAACTTGGATCTCATCCACATCACATCAAAAGCATGACAAACTTGTAGCATTACTGTTAGAGCCTAGATCTACCTCGGGCTAAAGGAAGGCAAGTCTAGGGTAACATCAAACCACGCTTAACCTGGTAGCTAGCCCTACCAGGTCGGGAGAGAGCTCACTCCTTGTCAATATCAGTGGAGATGATTGAATCAAATATAGATTTTAGGCTAGGTATAGTAGCTCAGAGGATTTTATTGGATTTGTTTCGGGTTGAAAACAGCAAGAGAAATGATGATTTGGATTATGGCATCAATGTCAGTTTCTGCTGGCAAACCTGGGGCAGATTAAGTGCCATGTTCAGACAAGTGAAGATTGTAAATGTGAGAAGTATAAGCGAGAAATATTGCTCCCCTGCGGGCATCAAACAAAGGATGGATCTACAACAGCAACTTTAGATGAAAGAGAATAACGAGGTTGCTCAACAGAGCATCTAATAACGGATGAATTCTGTTAAAACTACCATTACAACTAACAGAAAAATCATCAAGAAAAGAGCATCATTATGGATGAAATCCTAACATATCACTTAGATAATGCTGAAGCAAAGGAGAAAAACATAATGTGTAAATGAATTACAGGAGAAAAAACATATTAAACATTTAAGCACCATGATGAATCCCAGGCCTAAAGGGCAAAAACTGCTTTATTATGATATTCAATAAAACTTTACACAATCCAAATGATTCTTTGCTACCAAAATCCAACCTCTACACTATGAAATTCATAAAATATATACATTTTCTCATCCTTGTACTAAGGGAATTGAGCTCAATCATTTTCTTCAAAATAGAATCAGTTACATTAAACTTGAACCGAATTTCTGAAAATAGGTGTTGAAAATGAACTTGTATCTCCTAAACCATAGTACCTGTTAGAAAACTGAAAGAGGTTTTTGTAGATAAGTTTATGTTGGAGAAAAACCTCTCTCAAGTTTTGGAAATCCATTTCCAGTTTCTCATAATCTATGCCACAAAATCATCTCTAAAACAGAAAATCATTAAAAATTTAAATCTGTGAAAATGAGTTGTAAATATCTAGTCACATATCCCAATTCATGAAACTTGTGAATAAATTGAAAGAGGTTTTTGTGATATGGCTCGTGTTTAACACAAACCTCTTTGGGATTCTCAAAATTACTTTCCATATGTTGTAAAATGGCACTGTACTAAAATGAATAAAATAGTAAAATAACTGCAAAATTTGTTTTGTTTTAATGTAGGCTTCAAATATCAATTCATATCTCCCACATAGTAATACCTGTGCCTAAAATGAAGGAGATTTTTTTTTATTTGGTATATGATGGACAAAAGCCTCTTCCACTTTTGTAAAATTCCTGTCCAAACTGATTTTGTTGTAAACTTTTCCCTGTGTGCAGCAATTGACCTCAAAACATGCATAACCAAGAACCAATCATTCATTTCGATCATATCTTCTAATCCGGGAGCCAGTTACGGGAGTGTGATATACCATTGGAAAGCTCTTTACGAGCTGCTTCTGATGAATACAATTGTGACATGTTTTTTTTGTTGAATATCATGTGCAAAAAATCTGACCAAAACCAAAAATAGTAAGAGCTCATATTGATCCCTGGTGACAAGCTGCGAAGACTGGAACTAACAATTACAATACTTTCTTCAAAGCCAATTCTCATAGCAACATTATCTCCTTACAATTCAACATATTCCAGCCCCTGATCACTTAGATGAGTGGTCAATTTATAGGGAGATGAAGGAGGTTATGTCATAAATGGTGGTATTGAATGGCCTTCCATACTTAGAATTAGTTCCATGGAGGAAGGGATGAGAGGATAGGATGCATCTTAATTCATTCCTCATCCATTTTCGAACTCATAGGAGTTGATAAGTAAGGGAACCTTCTAGATGACTCCGAAATATAAGAATATTCCCCAAACCCTATGTGAATTTCGCTCAATCTCGCCCAGTGCAGGTGAATGAAGGCCTAAGTGCTCTGTTGAGCACCCTGGCATGGACTTAACTTCTCTGCAGCGAACCCCTTCATGGGCCTACCTATGCTAGTCCCTCTAGGGGTCATTTCAAGATGTCTTTAAGTCATGAAACTATCTGGGAAGGATGCATTCAAAAGGGTGACTTGTTTAGGGCATGTAGCAACTGGAATTATGGTTTGATAAGCCCTAAAACACTGATCTAGATGATGGGAGTGATGTGCCCAAATGGATCTGTGTTATGAAACTAGCTCAAGAATAGATAGAAAAGATAGATCAACGCCTTAGAATTCAGCCTCTTCGAGGGGGCAACCTCCTTTACATTACATAAATGAACAATTCTTGGATGATACAAATGAAAATACCTCCTTTCTATATATAGGAGTCTAAGGGGTCATAATGTAATCAGAGCCGACAA
>APFE031387263.1:40762-59542 GCA_000404065.3 Pinus taeda | reverse complement strand
AAATTTTAATTTTTTAATATATTAAAATGCATTTAAAATTTCGATGGATGAGATTAAAAGAGATTTTGATCCTCATCAACAGTCGCGATCACTTTGACATGGATCACTCGAACTAGCTGTTGGGAATTTTTTCTTTAAATAGGGTGTTAGGGGTCATTTGAGATCATTCGATCTTAGAGTCGTGTGCTAAAGAAAGCTCTCTTGTAGTCACTTTTCATGTGCAAATAAAGAAAGACTTTGAGGTTGAAATCTTGCTGGTGTTACTTTTTTGGAAATGCTGTAAGATGTTTTATTTCTGTGCATGATTTTAATTTCAGCTATTGATGATAGCTTTATGAAGAGTGATTTCAAACACAGGTATCTTGTTTAGTCGCTAGGGTTTGAATATGATGGCAGGTATCTCCATTTGATCTGGATTTTAGTATCGTTTTCTCCTCTTTGTTAATCATTGAATTAAGCTCTGTAGGAAATCATTGATTTTGAGTTTAGCGGGCGTTCGGGGAAGTTCTTGGCTGAACTAGCCAACTCCCGGATTGCATTTTCTGAAGAGCCCAGCTAGTTTTGATCCTGGGTTTATCATTTGGATTTTTCTTGTGAATTCATGAAGAGTTTTCTGAAGCATCTCACGTTAAATTTAAAATTATGAAAATATTTCTGTAGCACACTGACAAATGTGGCTATTTAGAGCCCTTTTAAACTGTGAATATTGTAATTATTTCGCTGGTTTCAAGGTTTTTAGTTTTGTTTTTTGCATATTTTGTTTCTGCGTATTTTGTTTTTATCATTGCAGGTTCCAGGTCTGAAGGTGAGGTTCAATCTCGAAGCCAGATCTAGGCCTCGGAGGGTAAGATCTAGCCTCAGAACCAGTTTTCTGCAGGTGTACAATTTTGCTGCTTATGGTTTCATTATGATACAGGAAAATTTTCGAAATTTTTTTAGGGAGGTTGTGTGATTGCTATTCACCGTTCTCTCCATGCCTCATTTGCTCTGCTTGTCTGCGTGATTCCTTCTTCCATCTATGCTGCCACTGCTTAACCCTCAACAGTTTGTCACGCAACTGTCCCATTTCTGTTGCTCTCCCACACAGTCCATTCGCTACCTTACGCCGCTATTTAAATTCCTCACGCGGGGGCAGGCCGTCTTCCCTATCCCGAGCTACCTTCGATTGCCTTCTTCAACGTGCTGCTCCAGTTTTGTCCATCCAGCTCATTCAACACATGGATCCCTTCGTCCTCTATTATCTGCCGCTCTTCCCTCCATTGATTTACCAAGAATCTCCTACGCATAATCCCAATCTGTCATCCCCTGTACTCGGCATTCACCCTCTCACGCAAGCCTGCAAAAAAAAACGCGTCCATTTCAACTGCTTCTCCTACGCCTGATCCACGACTCCACCTGTGTATTTCTGTTCTGCTGTCGAACTGTATGCACATCAACAAAACAAGTTTTTTAATTTTCTATTATAGACATACTTTACGTTTAGAGTTTAGCTTTCATTTTTTATATATGCGATTAAGTCAGGGTTTGTAGATTTTATTTTCATAACTTGTTAACTTAGGACTTCAACGAAAATCAATTTTTGATTTGGTTTATTTTTATTTACTTTTATTTTTTCATAAAAGGCATAAAAAAGCTAAGTTGTAGGAAACATAGGGCAAGGGGGCGTTTCCGTACGGAAATGAGTACTAAATGCTGAAACGCGTGTGGTACGGCCCTGAAACGCCTTTCAGGCCGTACTGCCACGTTTCACAAAATTGAAACGTGTCCAGTACGGCCTGAAACGCGTTTCAGGGCCGTACGACTCATGTTTTAGCTTTTTACTTCCTTTTTTGTGTTTTGTTTCTTTAATTTGTTTTCTAATTTATTTTCAGGTTATCCTAGTGACTTCTAGTTGCTTCTAGATGCCTGTCTAAAGTTATAAAATTGAACTTTTGCCCTAGTGTTGATATGCAGTTCATCAGGAAGTTTGAGGCATATGCAGTTCATGGTAATGTTAAATTCTTAAAGTAAAAGTGACATTCCCCTTTATTTATTTTTTCATTTTCATCTTTTTACTTAAATTTTTAACATTACCATGAAATGACTCAAGATGTTTGAGAGTGGTTTCACCCTCATTGGATTTCATATGGAGAAAGTAGAATTTTAAATCTCACTCAAAATGCAGCAGACTTATCTGTTTTTCAGGATTTCAGGATTGGGGGGATTGCAATGTTTCCATTGGATTTTATCATTTACTAGGGTATGGAACTTGTACTTAATCAAGAAAACCAAGCCCTCTATGCAGGAGAGACTCCCAATAATCAAGAACATGTAGGGTACTAGGGTATGAAACTTGTATTTAATCAAGAGCACTAAGGTCATTCGACTATGTAGGAGGAGACTCCCAATCAAGCACGAGACAAGAAATTAGAAATTTCTCGTGGCTGATTTTGGATATTTCTATTTTCATTATGTGATATATTCATGAGTAAATGTGATGTTAAATTTAGAGACTTATGGTTTATGCATTGACAATTGACAATTTTATCATAATGTAATAAATTAGAATGTATCATATATGCTTTATGATTGCACATATTTCTTAAATGTCCTAATATATATATGTCGCATTTCGTATCGCTTCCCGTTTCGGAAACTCGTACCCGTTTCCCCGTTTCGTGTAACCTAGTAAAAAGTTAATTTTAGGTTTTTGATTAGGTTTTAGTTTAGATCAGATTTTAATTTTAGATACTTTAGATTTTAGCTTTGTTTTATTTTGACTTTAAGTTTAGAATTTTATAAATATCAAAAAATATATAAAAATATAAAAATCATAAAAGGTTTTGGTTTGGTCTCATTTTAGAATTTTATTTTATGATTTTGATTTTAATCATTAAAAAAAATAATAATAAAAATATTAAAAAAAAAAAACTTTTTTGAAAAAAGACTAATTAAAAATTGAAAATTCTTTTTGATGTCTTTTTTTGTTGTGGGATTAATATTTGTCGTCTTTATATAGTTAAATGCGCTTAAATTTTATTTGAAGATTAGCTATCTGAAAGTGATGAATCATTTTTATGAACTGGTTAGCATTTAAATTCTATGGTTATTCAAAGCATTTGATCTTTTGAAGTTTAATTGCTAAAATTTTGTGCATCTGGTGAATATCTCGCATCTATCTTTTGTTATTGCTTAATTAATGCTTATCGTATGTCAGACATTTCAGTAAGTATTTTCAAGCTATTGTTAAAGGGTTTGTTTCCATTTCTATTTTTTAAGCAACAAACCAATTAATCAGTTTTCACTTCATCTAGCAGAGGCACTGGTCTTAAGTATTTGAAGGGCTAATCATTTTTTTTAAAAGTCAATCAAGTGCTTGTTTGCCTCACTGTGTCTTTGTTTCCATTTCTATTTTTTAAGCAACAAACCAATCAATCAGTTTTCACTTCATCTAGCAGAGGCACTGGTCTTAAGTATTTAAAGGGCTAATCATTTTTTTTTAAAATCAATCAAGTGCTTGTTTGCCTCGCTGTGTCTCCCAACCCAGCTGGTTCCCAGTTGGTCCTCTTTTATCCCAAAGGGCCTACCCCCCTTAGCCTAGGGAGACGGTTTAAACGGAGAGATCGGGGATTAGGGTGATAGCCTCCGGTTTGAGCGTTGTCGCGCTGCCTAGACAATTTGTGTGACAACAAGCCTCATCACGATCACTGGATAACTGTCAAGCATATATTGAGATATCTTCGTGGTACGATACATCATTTCCTAAAGTACAATTGCAAGGAATTCAAGTCGATTGGCTTCACAGATTTTTATTGGGGTGGAAGTGAGACCAATGGAAGAAGCACTACCAGAGGATGCTTTAGTTTGGGATCTGCCATGATCTCATGGATAAGTAGAAAGAAAGATCTTATTGCTTTGAGTAGTGCTGAAGTAGAGTACGTGGCTGCATGTGAAGTAGGAAAGGAGGCTGTATGGTTGAGGAAGCTTCTGATATATTTGTTTAAGAAGCCTCTAGATCCTACTGTGATTAATTGTGATAATCAAAGTTGGCGTTGGTCTTGGAGCTTTGACCTCAGATACACACCTAGATCCCTGGGTTGGAGCTTTAGTCCATCTTAGTCCCACTTGGATGGATCGCCCTGGTCAAGAATCTAGTCCGTGGCATTGCGGTGCCTAAAGTGCTCTATGTGTTGATGTCTAGTTCCCAAAGTATGGAGGGTGGCGTTGGTCATGAGCTCTGACCCCAAATACACACCTAGATCCCTGGTTGATGGTTAGCAAGTAATCCTGATGGTACCGAGAAAGGTTGAAAGCTTTAGCCCATCTTTGTCCCACTTGGATGGATTACCTTGGTCAGGAATCTAGTTCGTAGCATCGCGGTGCCTAAACTGTTGAGAGACCTTGGATAGATTGCCCTGGTCAGGAATCTAGTCCATGGCATTGTGGTGCCTAAACTTTTCATAGTTCATATAGTTTGAGATCTTCCATATGAATAACTCCCTAGTTATGAGGGAGTGTTGAAAAATGTAACTAGGTTTGGTCTTCATAAAATGTATTTGTCAAAATAATTTTTGTTATTGTTACATTGACTTATTAAAGCATGAGTTTCATGCTTGGGTCATCATTTTATTAGTTAAAGTCCCCATTGTGGAATCCTAGGATTAATAAAGGGTCATTGGTCATTGTATATTTTATGAGACCCTTCTTGGGCTTTCAAACGATGTAAAAAGAATTATCTTTGAGTAAAAAATGAATTATGTAACCTCCATGCCATGTCGGCCTCAAGCAGATCAAGTCAGCCTCAAGGAAGGCAATTCGACCTCATTGGAAGGCTATATATACAAGGCAGTTCGACTTTATTTGAGCATCTCACTCTCTCAAGCATAGTTAGATATTTGGAAGCTGGAAGCTGGGAAGAAGTGCGGAGTTGAATAAGGATCTGAAAGGGGTGCGAGTTTGGTCAAGGTGGAAGGGAATAAGAAAATCAAAATTTTGGTCTCTCTCTCTCTCTCTCTCTCTCTCTCTCGTGTGGGGTGGTTTAGGAGATCGAAGTCTCCTAATCAAGGTCGAAGCTGTTGCTGATCCCGGAAGCTGCCAAGTTGAAGTTGTTAGGATTGAAGTGCTGCTGCTGCTAGATTGAAGGTTGGATCGAAGAAGGAGAGGTTGGCTTGGTGTGGAGGAGGTCTTTGTCTAGGTTGAAGAGTCTCAAGGAAAATTATTGAAGGAAGAGATTTTGACTGGGTTTTCCCCTAGATAGGGGTTTTTCCCTGACAACATGCCTACGTCTTGTGTCTTATGTTTTTGTGATCTTCATGCACACATAATTTGGTAATTGCTTGATGAAAGATAATATAACAAATAAGTAAAAGAAGCCAACATAATTCATAAGTAATTATCAAGAAAGAGAAATCTAACCCTAATCCTACTAGCATTGATTTCTCAATAGCTAAGACCATGATACATGACTAGGACTTATTGATGTTTTTTGGGCTAAGCATACAACACAACAATCTACTTCTAGGATTGGTGCCCTCATAGTGTTGATTTGGGGTAGCATCGAATGTGCTCTAGCCATGAAATTTGGTGGAGAGGTTGGAGCACATGAGATCTCCAATACCTAGAAAGGGTTTGGGCAGATTCTAAATAGATCAGGAGATATTAAAATAATTAATATTTTTAATGGAGTCCCTAAGTCTAAACTTAGGGAAAATAAAATATTAATGTGTATTAATATGAATTTGTGTTAGAGTGGTCCAAAAGACATGGATCAAGCTAAGTATAATTTTAGCCATTGATTAGGGACTTAATCTTGGCCGTTGAAATGTCAACAGGAAAAGTATAAGAGGAGGCTTGAGGGTCACTTGGAGAACACACCAGATGATCAATCATTCTATTCTCTAGAGCGGGGTTTGCTAAGAGAGAGAATGAGTGATCGGGAGAGCAAGTGAGGGGCATTGAGTACAGAGAAACAGAGAAGGCAGAGATTGTGTCGGGAGCGCAGTGCAGCAGCCAAGGAGGGTGATGTAGAGCCAGTAAGGGTTCACGCAGGGCCACATAGAGACAACCAAGTGCTGTGCAGAGCACCAGAGGGGCCAGTGAAGCTGACGCAAGGCCAACGTGAGACAAAGAGGGGCTGACACAGTCCAGTTTGGGCAGACGCTGGGGTTGCAGAGCAGTTTTGTGCTGAGGAGCTGCCAGAAGGGTTTTCCGGGGTTTCAGCTAAGAGATTTCTCTCAAACTGTGAGGTATAGCTGCTAAGGAAATTCTCTGTTGGGTAGGCCAGTTTCAACACCCAGATTGTACTATGATATTGCTTAATAAGAAAACCCTCAGATAGTTGCACCGGTTTTCTCGCATTGGGTTTTTTCGGGGACATTGGCCCAAAAATAATGGTGTCATGTGGTGTGTTTGTTCTTGTTTCTTTTAGTCGCTGATCTGTAATATGTTGAGCATGCACTGGTGTTTATTTTCAGTATTTACTTTGTAAAAAACTTGTTAAAGAAAAATAACAAGTAGGTAGGAATAAATCAGAAAATGTGCATGAAGGGTTTCTAACTAAGGAAAATTAGAAACTTCAACACATAAGATCTTGGAGGATAAGACACCAAAGGAGACATTCGTTGGAATGAAGCCAAAGGTGAGTCATTTTCGCAAATTTTGGTTGTCCAATTTATATCCGTGTAGCAATAGAGATCTAGATCAAGTTGGAGCCCTCTAGCATGAAGGGCTTATTTGTGGTTGATAGTGAGACTTCAAAGGATAAGAAGGCCTATTACCTGTCATGTTAGCAGTGGTACATAGAATTTTTTTCCCAGTATGTATCACCACCGTTGTAAGCCCAAGGTCACAATTCAAAAGCATTGTAACAACCATGTGAGGCCTTGTATTAGGCATCCTAGTCTTGTGTCTTGTTCTCGTTGTGTGTATCTTGTTCTTTAGGTCGGACCATGGCTGGTCTCTTGTAGTTCATGTCAGGTTCCTTTTGTCCTCTATAGGGTTGGAGGGCCTTAGGTGAGCCTACTGAGGACTCGTGGTTTCATAGGAGTTTGCATTTGTAGGGGTGATCATTGGTGTATGGGCAACCCATGTCAAGGTGCACCTATGTCTTATTGCATGGTTAGAGTCTATAGAGTTTGTAGGTGAACTTGGCTTTGGTGTAGTATCTCTCAAATAACTCTCATGCATGGTAGTTTCATATTGACAAATTTCATAATTCCTGAGTAGTTTCCTATGCAAAGTGGTCCTCAAGGTCAAAAAGTCAACTCAGTCTCAGCTTTTTCAGCTGGACGAGAGAAGTCCATGCTATGTAAAATTTTGCAAATCAGAGAAGGCATTGGCTAGTTACAACTTGGTCAAACAGGTTTCTAGGTGGCAAAACATGGTCAATCTTGGGCAATATGAAACATGCATTATGTCAGAAGTGGTCTACAGAGCGAGAGGAACAAAACCCAAGTGTCGGATTTTCCAAATTCCTCACAGTGTTAGAGAACCAACATAGTGGAGAGATGACGTCGTAGTGACAGTGATGATGTGGCAACGCTAGGCAAGAGATGAAGATTTGGAAGGATACCTAGTTTGGATCAAGGCCAATTTTACCATACCCAAGTGTTAGATTTTCCAATAAGTCTAAGGCATTGAAAATCCAAGAGCAAGGGGCTAAGTCAAGTTTACTACAAGGAAAAGTGAAAGAAAACTAGCTGTTATAAAGTCAACTAGCCATTGGGTGGTCTAACTAGCCATTGTGAACATCATGGACCAAGAAAGTAGCCATTACAAAGCAAAATAATATTCCAAATGGCTAATTCGAGCACCCTTAGTCAAGTCGAGCTCTTTTAGTCAAGTTCAATTCCACAATGACCAAGTCGAGCTTCTTTGAGGACCAAGGTGTGGGATGTTGAGGAACTAAAGTGTACTATTTTCTATCTTTAAGCCTTCTCGGGCATTAGCAAAGGGAATCTTCGACCTAGTTGTGTATTGTGACTAAAATTGATCCCTTAATGGGAAAATTATTCTTTGCAACATAATATTTTATGGAAAAATATTTAGCCTTCAACTTATGGATGACTAGTAAAAAATATTATTAGTGGAGTCCAACTAGCCATTAGAAATGTTTTATAAATGGCTAGCCTCCCATCTTGCAATAATTGTTATTGTCTTATGAGATAAGTGCCATCAGTAATAAAGAACTCATTTTTGCAAACCCGTCTTCAAATATTTGTTCATTGTGTGGGATGGTTCTAACTAGTTTCTTTTTTCTTGATTAATTGTTATATTCATGTTATAATTTAATAATTTTTCTAATAATCAAGATTGCACATGAGCTAATAGGTTAAGCCATTGAGGGGCTACGAGTCATGTGGATAATATAAATTAGGGGGAAACCCCACTTTGATCTTTTTGCTTTGCCGGTGGGTCTCTTCAAACTTTTGGACCACTCCACAAAGGGAGCTTCATTATGGAGGAAGTTTGTATACCATCTCTTATTAAATTTGAAGGCTACAAAAAACCACTTCAAGTGGTTGCTCCTAGTTGAATTTGAAATTTGGGGATCTTATTAAGTCACAAGGAGGAGCAACTTCTCTCAGGGACCAAACCTTCCATGATCAATTAAAATATTGATCTAAGAAGGCACATGTTTCACATCCCCGCAAAGTTGAGGTAAAACATTGGTTGGTACAAGGTTTATTTCCAATAATCAATTGTATTTCAAAAATTTAAATTTTTTCACTTTTCATCATTTAGATTGGGATTAAATACTTGCTGGTCTTACCTTGGAAAAATCGAAAGTGATTGCTAGATGTAAAGCAAGAACATATACATTGTTTTATTGGGTATATCTTAACCTTGTATCTAGTCATTTTATTGCATATTTGATCTATTTGCTGGCTATACCATTTAGAACATGCAACAAAAGCCCAAAACATCAAGTTCCCAAATAGGCAAATACTTTTTTTAAGCCTTATTTAGTGATTATCATTTTATGCTTGCTGATTTTTACAATTTTAGAGTCAAATCTTTAAGTTTCCAGCCATAAATAAAACATATATTAAATCTAGAATTTTTCTAGGCACTTGGCCTAAAGGGATATGCTCCCAATTCTCAAGAAAGGCAATTCCAGTTCGCTGAAAATTGACATTTTTGTTGGAAAAATTGTTGTCATTGATGTCAAAGACAAGGGGAGACTACATATGTCCAAAATAAAGATTGGAAAATGAAGGTTGTTGGAAATATTGTTTTTGGGTTTTTGATGCCCAATTTGGATACCCTATCTTTGAAGGAATTTTTACTCCAATTATCTAGCTCAAATGGGAGCATATGATATATGGTTGGTAAGCTTAGTCTGAGACCTTTCCAAGGGTATATGGGACTCCTTCTAACTCCATGGCAATGAGGAGATATGGAATATTTTGTTAGGATGGCCCAACCAGAACGTACAAGTAGGCTAATCCAACCAATTTTACAAGCTGGTACCATACATGAATGTAAAAACACTATAAATAAAGGATAGATGAGTTCATTTGAAGTGTATAAAAGCGGGAAGAGATCTAAGGTGTACAAGAGGAGCTAAGGAATATTTTGGGGTTAATTCTTGGATTTTGAAAGTGGAAGCAAAAATGTGATTTATGGGGGGAACGATTCATCTTGGTTCTTTTGCTATAAATTTTATTTTGGGATGTTTTAGACTATGAAACTTGGAGGAGCTAGAGAGATCTTCATATACTTGTGGTTAAAATTTCCAGCCTTGGTTCACTATAATTCTGGTGACATGCTTTGAGGAAGTTAGGCCTGGTGAATGCTTATGAAATCTGTTTCAAATAGGCCAATTTGGTATTTTTGCTATAACTTTTCTTTTGGGTCATTTCAAATCATGAAACCTGGAGGATATAGATAAAAGTTTGTCATATACCCATGGCTTAAATTTCAGACCTTGGTTCACTATAATTTCAGAGATATGCTTTGAGAAAGTTAGGCTCCTTGAATTCTCTCAGAATCTGCTTCAAATAGGTCATCTTGGAATTTTTGGTATAACTTGTCTTCTGGGATGTTTCAAATCATGAAACTTGGAGGATACAAATAGATCTTCCTGTACCTGCATTTTAAATTTCAGACCTTGTTTTGCTGTAGTTTTGGAGATATGCTCTGAGGAATTTAGGCTTCCTGCATGCTCCTGATGTTGAATGAAAGTTGTCATTTATGTCAAAGGGTGAATCGGTCATTGTAGAGTAGTGGTGTCATTGATGTCAAAACCCTAATCTTATGGATGATGCACTAGCTTTGGGATGATTAAATAATGTGATAATAGTTCAAAAATCCCTAAAGAGCAAAAGGGTTTAATCCCTCAAATGCAAAACTGACATTCAAAAGAAAATCAAGGAAAAGGTGGTCAAAGCCAAAACAAATTGAAGGAAGGACTAAATCATCACGTAGCCTTCATCAAGGCCTTTCCAATGGTATATGGCACTCCCTCTAACTCCTCACGGTTGAAGAGAAATGATTTTTGGATTTTTGATGTTCCATTTGGATACTTTGTCTTTGAATGCATTTTTTTCTCTATTTACCTAGCTCAAATGGAAGTATAATATACATGGTTGGAAATCTTATTTCGAGACCTTTTCAATGGTAAATGGAACTCCCTCTAACTCCTCACCGTTGAGGAGAAATGATTTTTTGAATGTTCACTATACATTCTGCTAGTTTCTCCAGCCAGTCCAATTAGTGGACAAGTCGGCCCAGTCTAGGCCTGGAATGCACTATATATAGGCATGAGGAGGAGGCATTTTAGAAATTTGCTCAAACAAACTTCGGATCTATTGAAACAAGCGAAGAAAAGTGTTATCAACGTTCATATCTCATGAAGTGGAAGTGAGGAGACGCCAGGTTGGGGAGGCTATCTATGGAAGGAATTTTGGCACATTTTTAAAGGATTTTGACACAATTTTTGAAGTTCCTTTTGGCATCATTCTTGTAGAAGTTTTGGAGCAAATATTGAATTTTATTCTTGTAGAAGTTTGGAGTAGATCGTTAAGTTATTCTTGTAGAAGTTTGGAGCAGATCTTGAAGTCATTCTTATAGAAGTTTAGGGCAGAGCTTGATGTCATCCTTGTGGAAGCCTTGAAGCAGATCAGAGTTACCTTTTGAGGCAAACACCGATCTTTTTTGAGGTAGAGTTTCTAAGGGAGATCTGAGCTACTAAAAGCACAATCTGAGGTTTGTTCTAAGGCATATCTGAAACAATTGATTGAAGGTATTAATTAGAATCTATTTTGTTGCATTGAAGGTTAGAGTTACAATGGCATACTTATTGGAGCAGATCTGAAGTTGCATATATTTAGGCAGAGATAACAGTGATTGTATATTGTTGTATTTGGGTCATTATTGCTGGTATAAGAGCCCAAGAGTTTTATTCTTTATTTTATTGTTGAGGGTGGCAGGGTTGTGCTAGGGAAGGAAGTTGTAGCTTCCTTTGGGAGGTTGTCATCTCCTTCTAGAGGATGTTGGTAAACCAGGGGTTGTAGCCCTTTCAGCTGTAGCTGGTAAACCAGAAGTTGTAGCTTCCCTTGTAATATAAATATATTGTTTGTATATATCTTGTGTTCCCTTGTTGTGATGTTGTTGGTTAATGGTTTTGATACTAAATTGTAAGAAAAAGTGAAACATTGATTCACCCCCCCTTTTAGTATTTCCAACACCTAACATTTGCTTCAAACATCTCAACTTGGTATATTTGCTATACTGTTTTTTCTGAGATGTTTTAGGCTGTGAAATACAAAGGAGACAAAGAAGGGATCTCAAGATACCAATGGTAGAAATTTCAGACCTTGTTTCACCATGATTTCGTGGATATGATCCGAGGAAGTTAGTGTTCCTAAATGCTCTTGAAACATGCTTTAAATAGGTCAGCTTGATATTTTCTCTATAACTTTCTTTTTGTGATGTTTTAGATTGTGAGTTCTGGAAGCAATGGAGAAGAGATCTGGGGGTAGATGTGGTAGAAATTTCAAAATTCAGACCTTGTTTCACTATAATTTTAGAGATATGATATGAGGAATTTAGTGTTCTTGAACACTCTTGAAACATGCTTCAAATAGGTCAGCTTGGCATTTTGCTATAACATTTTTTCTGAGATGTTTCAGATTGTGAAATTTGGAGGAGACAGAGAAGAGATCTGTAGGTACCTGTGGTAGAAATTATAGAACCACATTTGCAAATTTGGATATGTGGCGTGTTGTGCAATTTCATTCTTGGGAAGCTCAAAACAACATGTTTTGGGTGAAGCAAAATTGGTGAAGGAAGAAGCAATAAGTAGACTGGTGAATGCAAAAGCAACAAGCAGACTTGGTGAAGGCAAAAGTGGCAGGTAGACTTGGTAAAAGAAGAAGTACCTAATACACATTGTGAAAAAGCAAGAAGACTCAGTGAAGTAGCTTGGTGCCTATGAATATTTGTAGTAGCGGGGATTGGTGTCCCTTGTAGGTTGGTGCTTACAAATCTTGCAATAGAGGGGATTGGTGTATCTTGTAGGTTGGTGCCTACAAAGCAACAAAGGGGATTGTTGTCCCCTGTAGGTTGGTGTTTGCAAAACATTAGAGGGGATTAGTGTCTCCTCTAGGTTGGTGTTGAGAAATTAATGTAATAGTTTCCACATGCATAATGTGTTACTCGTTCAGTTTATGAGATTGATGTTTTATGATGTTTGAATGATTAAATAAGTAAAAATTGTCATTATATTGATTCACCCCCCCTCTTAGTATAATTATGAATCCAACAATTGGTATCAGAATAACTTCCTTCAGAAGTAGCATAACCACTAGAAGGTAAATCTTAAAGGGACAAATGGCTAGTAAGGATAGCTCTTTTTCAAACAGAGCCCCACTTTTTTATGGAACAAATTACGCTTTCTGGAAGATAAGGATGAGGGCAGATCTAATATCTTTCGGTGTTGATGTATTGTTTTTTTGTGGTAGATTGCTATAAAGTTCTAACAATTCCTCCAACAAATGCATATGAGAAAAATGATTTTGTAAGTAATGCCAAGGCAACGAATTCCATTCTAATTGGTCTTGATAATTCAGAATTTGTGAAGTTAATGCGGTATAACTTTGCTAAAGAATTTTGGAACAAGCTTCAAGGTAGCTATGAAGGAGATGAAAAGGTAAAGGGGGCTAAGCTTCGAAAACATAATACAATTTGAAAGTGTAAAGATGAATGGAGGCATTGCGGCCTTTTTCCTTCGTGTACATGAGGTTGTGAATATTATTAGATGACTTGGTGAAACGATTGATGAAGCAATAATTGTTCAGAAAGTGTTGAGATCTCTTCCATTGAGATTTAATGCAAAGGTATTTGCCATTGAAGAAGTGAAAGATCTAAAAGATATGAAGATGGGTGAATTAGAATCCTCCCCACATATGAGGTGAGAATAGGGAAGGAGAAGTCGGGATTAAAGGAAGCAACCTTCAAAGCATCAAAGGAAAAAGTACACAAGGACCATGATGACTTCAACTCCGAATTAAATGAAGAAGCAGCTCAATTTGTGAGGAAGCTAAAAAGAGAATATGGCAAACATAAACATAAGCTACCATTCAAATGTTTTAAATGTGGTAGAATAGGTCATTATGCTTCTAAATGTTCACATGCAAAATTGGAAGAATATAAATATAGAAGCAAATCTCATAAATATAATAACAAAAACATATTTCATGAAAATAGGAAGGGAAGATATTTCAAGAAGAAAATACTTTATTCCGAGGAAGAAGATAATGATGAATATGTGTTTGATGAAGACCAAGAAGAATTTCTATTCATGGCCATGAAGACTCAATACATTGATCAGGAGGTATCAGATTTAGAGGAAGAAGTGAAAATTTTCAAAGCCTATGATAATTTTTAGCGATGTATGTAAAAATTCTCAAGATTAAAATAAATATCAAATAAATAAAATAATAAAATAAATTAAAATTATAATTATCAATAACACATTTTTATTAGATCAAATTACATAAAAATAAATATTAAATTAATCCTCTTTTAAAGTGAAAAGAGATTTGATCCCTCTCGACACTTGGTAGATCTAGAGTTAAGATGGATATAGGCTGGTTATAATTGTAGAAAAAGAGGTCATCTTGCTTCTATATGTCCACATGTAATTTTGGAAAATAGAAATGATAAAGGAAAACATGAAGATAAGAGAAAATCTTATGAGTATGAAAATGAAAGATGTGGCTTATTAGAAGAAAGTAGTGGATATGCATTTAGTAATGGAAAAAACAAAATTCCAACTCATGACCATGGAGGTTTAGTAATTTGATCAAGAGAAATCAAATTCAGAGGAAGAAGATGTTGATGATCTTAAGGGAGAAATTATTTGTGCAATAGAAGAATTAGAAAGACTTAATAAAAACTGAAGGAGCTGTTGCGAAAAACATGAAAAAGAAAAGAATCACAATCTTAATGAATCAACAACCTCTCTTATAAATTTACAACTAGAAGAGGAAAAGAAAAGAGAAGAAATATTGCTAACCCAACTTGAGGAAAAAGGACATTGTGAGAATTTAGAAGCTAATATTGTTTCCTTGAGAAAGGATTTAGAAAAGGCCAATGATCAACTGAAGCAATATTTGAAGTTTGGAGAGTGTCCTAACATCTTAGATGACATTTTAGGTTGCTAGAGATCTCCTCTTATTAAAGCTGGTTTTAGTTATCATGAAACTACCAAGGGACAATCAAACTCAATAACATATAGAAAAAAATGCAAAGAAGAATATGGAAGCTATGCTAATGTCTTCAAAGGATCCAACAACAATGTAGGCATAGTTAGAATAAAACCAAGGATTAGCAAAGATGGGATCCCATTAGTAATACAAGTAACCTGAGGCAAGAAATTGAAGATGGATTCAAAAGATGCTCCACCAAGATGGTATTAAAATTTCTTTTATGGCTATTGTTTTTAATGTAATGATTTTGGTCATAAGGCAATAGATTGTAGAACCTATTTAAGAAATAATTATACGAGGAATAGGAGCAAGGGATCATATAGGATCTCAAGGAATGATTGTGTGAGCAACAATCTTAGAAGTTTTAATAAGAATGTTGTTAAGAAATACAATTCATTTGCCTCCTTATTAGATCATGTTGAATGGTGTTCAGGTGCAATAATTTTGGGTATAAAGCTCATGATTGTAGAAGTGGTACATTGAAGCATCTAAATCAAAGCAGAGAAGAAGTTATTTGTTAGAAATGGAAATTAAAAAAAAGGTATGGAGAAAGAAGCAAGAGGAGTAGGTAGAATGTGGTCTAGCTCTATGTGTTCAAAACAAAGAAAGCCAAGGGTATATAGACAATGGATGTTCAAATCTTATGACGGGAGATAGAAGCGAATTCTTCCCCCTAAAAGAACTCAGAGCAGGTAGTATTACTGTTAATTTTAGGTATGTTCTATGCTTAGAGCAATTTATTTAATTTTCACAGTTAGCTCCATATCTTTTCTAGATTAGCAATCACACCAGCATTAAAGTAAACTGCAGATAGAACATAAACATAAATCGCAAAAGACAAGCCAAGACAAGAGGACACAAGATGTGGCGCTAGCCAGGGACAAACCCCAATGTGGGGAAACCCTTGATCAATTCTTCTTTTATGTTCTTCAATAGTTCAACAGAGAGAGAGAGAAAGCATATTTACAACAAAAGTCAACACTTTGACTTTCTAGATAAGAGACTAGATCATCTCTACATGAGATCAGTTGAAGACATGTTGCTTCAACTGATTATCCAAGGTGACTCCTTCACCTATCATTGTGCTGCATCTTGTCCATATGCTGCACCTCATCGTGATGCACCATGTTGCTCTTCATGTTGCTACACTTGTCACTTTGCTGCTCCAATCATTGAGCTGCTCTTATCACAGATCTACATCTAATGTTGTACTTATCGCTGATCAACACTCAATGACAACTATGCTACATTGTGTTTCACCCAATAAGGTAAACTCAATACATCATCGTCATCATGCTGCAATACTTACATCATGCTGCTGCTATACTTTTGTTTCTTCATCATGCTGCCATATGTATATCAGCCTTAGTTGCTTGCTATGGCTTGCAGCCTAGCAAAGCAGTGAGGCTATAGTTCCAATTTCCTAGACCCAAGGTAACAGCTTAGCCCTCTGACTTCTAATCTGATGACAACTGCTCCTAAACGTATCTCATCCATGCTTTTGACCAGAAGTGAGATAGCTGTAGCTATGGCTAGATGTGACAACGTATGAGGTCATCTTCATGTCTGAGATAAGGGCCTCTTTGGGCCTCCTTGCTGTGGCTTGATATCTCAATAGATAATGAATTAGGTGACTCCTTTTAGACAACAGAATAGGGCTCTTAGGGCTGTGGATAGGAGCCTTTCAAGACAGCGGAATAAGGTCTCCTTTAACAGCGTTTAGGGGATCTTCTTTGACTGCGGATTAGGGTTGCATATGAGGCTCCCTTGGACAACGAATAGGTCCTCCTCATAAGTCAGCTGCAAGGGCTTCCTTCAACTATGTCGAGGCTTCATGACTGCGGCTAAGTCTCCTTGCTAGAACAACAACTAAATCATCTCCTCTAGGATTGTGTATAGATCCTCTTTCTGACTACAGATAAAGAGTCTCTTTCTTGCTGCGTATAGGGTCAATAGATAGCGGATTCAGGCCTTCATTTAGGGCCTATATTAGCCCTCCTCTCATCTGCGGATTGAGCCTCTTGAGACAACATATAGGGGCTACACATAAGTCTCCTCTTTTCTGCGTGTATATTTCCTTATAAGCCTGCGACTTACTATGGCTAGGGCATCACCTGCGGCTAGGGCATCGTCTTTAGGCCAACGTATCCTCTTAGTGTTTCTCCTTCACCAAAACCCAAAGATGTGGAGACGAGAAGATGACATGAAGAGTATGTGTGACAAATGACTTCAAGTCCTCTTCTATTTATACTAAAACGTAGAGGTTGAATAGACATGACTGTTGGGCTTCTAAGCCTACATAAGTTGCTGGCCGACTTGACAATTTGTCCGTAATCAAAATAAATTCATATCTTCATAAATACTTATCAGAACCGGATGATCTTTAGATCAATCCTACACCTTTCAATGAGAAGGATCCAAGAAAAATATTAGCTGCCATAAATAAGATGACCCACATGGAGATTGGCCTAGTTTCCAATTTTTACACTCCCTCTCAACTAGGGAGATTCGAGAACTCCATCTGCTGACCCATATGTCCAACTATACTATCTATGCCATCAGTGCCCTGCATTGCTCTGCTGAGCTCTGCTTAGCTCAGCGCTGCTCAGCTTTGCTTAGCTCTGCTTAGTTCTACTCAGCTCTGTTCTGTTCTGCTCTGCTCGAACTATGAAGAAGAAGAAGTGATCGAGGATGTATCATACTATCCTCCATTGACCCGAAGTCAGTCTGGAGTGTGTACCACTTTCATTGGTCCCAGACCAGTCCTCTACTGACTCGAAGTCAGTTTCAGAGGGTGTACCACTTTCACTGGTCCCAGACCAGTATCATTGATCCCAGATCAATGGAGGTCATCCTAGCATAGGGAGTACAGTAGATACAACGATGCATCCATCGATAGAACTACTATGGTCCCTATCCTCATTTCCTTGCTCATTGATCAGATGAGAAGTACTTCCCATGAGTCCCAGATTGCATGGGTAGGATGCCTCGACAAGAGAAGTAATCATCATGTCCACAGGAGAACGAATCATCCTGTCCAGTGGATGCCACAGAGAACTAATCATCCTGGCCCACAGGAGAACGAATCATCCTATTCCACAGTTGCCACGAAGAACGAATCATCCTGGCCCACAGGAGAACGAATCATCCTGTTTCACAGTCGCCACGGAGAACGAATCATCCTGGCTCACAGGAGAACTAATCATCCTATTCATAGCACACCACCAGGGGAGGGTGAGTCACCCTGTGGTCGTATGTTGCCCAGTAAGTACTCCAAGCCCCCCCAGAGCTCCCAGAGCTGAATGCATGCAACATGTAGGATCCTTATAAGAAGATCTCTCAATGACTCCAAGTTGTTCGGGAAAGTCACAAATTTGACCTTTCCTCGGGGCTTTGACAAAATGTCTATGGCCTGTACATAAGTCTCAATGTGATGGAGCCTCCGCTCATCGACTTACCATATCCCAGATAAGGCAGTATCTGATGTCTATCTGCTGGAGCAATCATCGAATACGAGATTCCTTAATAATCGAATCCCACCTCTGGTTGTCACAGAGAATCACAGTGGTATTCATCATGTGTACGAACAACTCACTTAAGAGCTTCTGCAACCATGCAGCTTCACACAAGATCATACTCGTAGCTGTGTATCTGGTTTCGGTGGTGCTTATAGCAACCGATTTCTGCTTCCTGCTCATCCATGATATCGAAGCAGAATCCACAGAGAACCAACACTGAGAAGTGCTCTAGTGATCCTCCACACTGCCTGCCCACTCAGCATTCGAATAATCATGCAGTTTCATATTTTCGGCGGTGTATCTCAATCCATGAGAGATTGTGCCCCGAAGATATCTCAGAGGATTCTTGGCATCAATCCAGTGAGGCTCAACCAAATATGAGCTCACCATGCTAACTGCAAAACATATGTCCGGACAGAAGTTCACCAAGAACATCAACGCGAATGAGAGGCATTTCCCAAATTTGGTCCGACATCACTACCATATAACTTCTGAAAGTTAAGATCCTCGAGGTAGTCACAGGCTTGCAGGTTATCATTCCACATCCGGAATCCAACTCCCTCTTACTT
>APFE031387263.1:0-33402 GCA_000404065.3 Pinus taeda | reverse complement strand
TATTCCTCACCCTTGCCATCATTAAAAACAAGAGTGGAATGATACATAGAAGCCAAAAGAACACCATCTTGGAATATGGATATAGGTAGTGGACAACCTGTAAATAAAGGAGCAAGTAGAAACAATGGGAAAGAGTAGGAGAGGGAGGAGAAAAATACAATTTTTTTTTCAAAAAAAACAAGGGAGTTTGGGCTTTGAACTTACCTCTTTAGCTCTTGTAGATGAAGTCCTCCAAGCTCTTGCTCCACTTCCTCCTCCTTTCCTAAGCTCCTCTTTTTCATTCCAAGCTCTTCCTCTCTTCTTCCTCTCCTGTTCCTCTCTTCTTCTCTCTCCTCTCTTCTCTTCTCCCCTCTCATTTAAATCAATGAGACAATGAGAAGAGAATGGGGCTTTATTCTTTTTAAACTCACCCTAACCACCCCAACCCACCCCCTCATGTTTAGTTTAGCTTATTTTTAAAAAAAAATAAAAAAAAAATTAAGTGAAATTGGCTGCCCCGCGGGTTGCGCCTGGGTGGCGCCTGGGTGGCGTGCGCTTCCGGGCAGGTTGCGTGGCGCCACCCCATGCCCGAAGCGCCTCCGGAATCGCGCTTCCGGGCCAACGCAACCTCATATGGCAGGAATCGCCAAAAATTTCCGGAATCGCGCCACCTGTTTTTGGAAGCGCGCTTCGCCCATCGATTCCTGGACGCTTCGCTTCGAAATCGCGCTTCGGGCTTAGGATCCGGGGGGGGGGGGGGGGGGGGGGCGATTCCTGCAACTATGCTTGGGCTTGCCAAAGCAAGATGGACAAATCCCAGGTGAGAAAATGTGTTGCTTTGATGCTATGAAGTGCCTCCTCCTCAAGCTTCTGCACTGGCCCTGGAAACCTGCAAATGCTGGTTCGAAAGAGACCTCTGTTTGATTCCTCTAGAGTGCTTAGAAAATTCAGCGAAATTAATCTTGGATTCCCCTCAAATAACCCAAAAAGATGTAGAAACGGTTGGGCCTAGTTCCAAACTTCCAAATTTACGCCAATTATAGTGAGGTCCTCTTCCAGCTGGGTAACAAGCACTACAGGGAATTAACTACCAAAAACCCCTCCAAAATGCTAGGCAAATCCTTTAATTATCCTTCTTATAGCTCCTAGCAAAGCCTAGCTTCAAATTCCCTGCTAAGGCCTCTCCCACGTGCAACCTTCTTTATGAACTGCGTAGGCCCAGAACTCCTACCTAGGCCCATGATAGGAAAACTTAGCCTAGTAAATGGCCCCCAACTCAGTTCTGCAATCCACCTGGAATCTCCAACAAATACACAAAGAAACCAACTCTCAATGTCCTGGAATCAGCCCTGCACCAAGATGGCTCTCCCAGGAAATACACTCCTGTTCTGCGCCCAGCCTGCTCCAAGTAGTGACTGATTGTGTCGACAAATTGGTCCTTGAACAACTCTGAAGTGTGAAGGTGTCTTACCTAGAGTGTCACTCGAAGTCCACTGAAGATGGAGTTGAGATTCCCGCTTGGAAATCTCTTGTGCTGAACAACAGAATGTAGACTTGGTTCAACAACTCAAGTGTACAAGAGGGTTTGATTCTCAAATTAGAAAAAGACCCAAGATGAAGCTCCTTCTCCCAATTTAACTTGCTGCCCCATCTCTCATCCAAGTGGGTCCCCCAAATCGAATTCCCTCTTCTCCCTCTTCACCAAGTCAAATTGCTTGAGTGGGTATGAATTCCCCTTTATGGGAGTGTTCCCCACCTCCCACTTCTCTAAATTTTCCCCTTTCCTAATGTTGGAAAGCCATTTCCTCCAAAAATCAAAGTGGGGTCCTCCTAACCCACTTTTCCTAACTTTAGAGCCAAAAATGTCAAAATTGAGCAAAATTGTTTTTCACTTAGCAATATTTGCTGTGGGGATATCACAAAAACTCAAAATGTTCTGTAGGTCTAAAACACAATCTATTGAGTGTAAGTCAAGTGGTTGATCAAGGGTATGATCTCTCATTGAATTCTGAAGGATGTGAAATAAGAAACACATATTCAAGAAGATTGGTAGCAAATGCAATTAGGTCTCCAAATAGGATATGTGTTCTCAATGAGATTAAGAGAAAGAAAAATTGCTCTATGGGAGTAATATCCCTAATAGCGCATCAATAAAAGAGAGTATAGCTTCAAGTGAAGGAAGAGGTGGTAGTCCTCATCAAGAATATGGAAGCATTAAAATGTAAGTTTTAGGAGAGGAATGATGACATGGAAAGTACACATGATGTGGACAATAGATGATGTGTGAAGAAAGTGAAATAAAAGATGTATTTCAATTAACGTCCGTGCGTAAGTTCAGGGGGTGTAGCAATTTGACCTTGATATCGACAACAGGGAGTAGTTCCATACAAGAGGAATAGTTGTAGACAATGAAAATTGCACATGAGAAGAAGCATATGTTTAGGGGGAACATCACATCTCTTTGATGACAAAAGGGAAAGTTATAGAAATGGAGAAGTTACTATCACGAGAGTTTTTGTTGTAGCCAAAGGAGTTAAGTTGCGAACAAAAGGAAGCATACGATTAGGGGGAGCAATTCCAAAAATAAGAAGTAAGAGGAAGTTCAAGTATAGGAGGAGCAATCTCAAGAGTAGAGCTACTAAAGAGGAAATATTGCATGCAGGGATAGATAGACACAACCTTGACAGGGGGAGCCTAGTTGCAGACAAAGTAGAAGTAATGAGGGGAAGTAATTGTTTCGTTGTTAACATATTAAGGGAAGAAATTGCGTCCAAAAATAAGAACGACCCTTTTCCATTGATGCCAAAGGGGGAGAATATGCAGACATGATGAGAGATAGTAGACAAGGGGAGTAGTTGCAGACACTAAGAGAAGTTGTAAACAAAGGAAGAGTTGTAGACTCTAAGAAAAGTTATAGATAGGAGGAGAGTTATATATGAGGAGAAGGACAAGCTCAAGGGGAGCATACCTTTTCCATTGATGTCAAAGGGGGAGAAGTTGTGGGCACAAGAAGAATCACAAATAGGGGGAGTTCTTTAGCATTATTGCAGAATTGACTAAGGGTTGCCATCAATGACAAAGGGAGAGATTGTTAGAAATAGTGTTGTCATTGATGTCAGAGACAGGGGGAAACGACATATGTCCAAGATAAAGATTGGAAAATGATGAATGTTGGAAATATTGTTTTTGGGCTTTTGATGCCTGGTTTGGATACCCTATCTTTGAAGGCATTTCTATTCGAATTACTTAAGCTCAAATGAGAGCATAGAATAGATGGTTGGAAAGCTTATTTCAAGAACTTTCTAGCAAGATATGGCACTCCCTCTAATTCCATAGGAATGAGGAGATATGAAAGAGTTTGTCAGGATGGCCTAACTAGAAAGTACAAGTAGGTCAAACTAACCAATTTTACAAGTTGGCCCAATAAGTGAACATAGAGACACTATAAATAAAGGATAGATGAGTTCATCTGAGGTGTATAAAAGCAAGAGATTGAAGGTGCACAAGAGGAGAAAATAATAATTTTTGGGGTGATTCTTGGAGTTTAAAGGTGGTACCAAAATTGTGATTTATGGGGTGAACAAGTCATCTTCACATTTTCACTATTTTTCTTTTGGGATGTTTTAGACCATGAAACTTGGAGGAGCTAGAGAGAAGATCTTCATGTACCATTGGTTAATCTTTCCAGTCTTGGGTTGCTAGAATTTTTGAGATATGCTTTGAGATATGCTCTGAGGAAGTTAAACCTCTCGAATGCTCTTGAAATTTGCTTCAAAGAGGTCAGCTTAGTATTTTATCTATATCTTTTCTTCTGGGATGTTTCAAACCATGAAACTTGGAGTGTATAGATAAAAGATCGTCATGTACATGTGGTTCAAATTTCAGACCTTGGTTCAATATAATTTGGGAGATATGCTCTAAGGAAGTTAGGCTTACTAAATGCTGCTTAAATATGCTTCAAATAGGTCAACTTGGAATTTTCGCTATAACTTTTCTTTTAGGATGTTTTAGACTGTGAAACTTTGAGGATACAAATAGAAGATATTCCTATACCCATGGTTTACATTTCAAACCTTGTTTCTGTTGAAATATGTAGCTAGGTTTGGTTTTCATAATGACATATGTAATCATGATTTATGTATTTAATGTAAGGAGAAAAATAAATTTATTATTGTTGTCCTTGAGGCATGGGTTTCATGCTCAAGGGAAATTTATTTTTAAGTCAAGCACCCACTGAGTGCTTCTAGGGCTTGTTATTTAGTCTACAAGTCAATTGAGTCATTGTCATGTATTGAAGATCCATTGGGGCATGTTACATATTGTAAAAAGAATTTATTTGAGTCAAAGTTGAGTTAGAAGACCCTCCAAGACCTCGTCATGATGCAAAGATCAGGGTGGCCTATTCATATGGACAAGTTGGACTAAAATGGGCAATTCGACCTAGTGGAAGACCTATATATAAGGGATACTTCGACCTCACTTGAGACACTCACTCACTTAACTCAAGTTTGATCAAGAAAGAGAAAAGAGTGTGAAGAAGAAGGTGAGAAGGAGAAAAGAAAATCGAGTTCTTGGCACTGTTTTTTTGGGCTATCTTCCTCACATGTGCGAATTGGATTAGGGCATCTTTCTACAACAACAAGTACCGAATTGCAATCATCTTCAAGGGTCGAGTTTTGGGTCAAGAAAGGTCTCCTTTGCAAGTCAAAGTATCAAGGAAGAGAAGTCAAGTCAAGCAAAGGAGAGAGGAAACAATTTCATCCATCTTCTAGCTATACGTGTGAACTAGGGTTTCTACAGAAGAAACTACCGAAGGTCGAAGTTGCAGAAGAATCTGTTGGGAGGTCGAAGCTGCAGAAGAATCTGCTGGGAGGTCAAAATTGCAAAAGAAGTTGCTAAAGTCGAAATTGTAGAAGTTGATTAAAGCACATTAAAGAGAAAAGATTTGACTTGGCCTTAGAGGGTCTTTTTCAAGGGTCATAGGTCTTGGAATTCGTCGATTGAAGTTCTATAAGAAGAGAAGATTTCTTGCGGGTTTTCCTCTCAAGTGGAGAGGTTTTGGCCTTGACCGATCGCCTAAATCTTGTGTTCTATTGTCTCATTGTTCTTTATGATTTGGTAGTTGTTTGATGATAGAGAGCACTAATAATAATCAAGTGAAAGAAGAAGTTAATCAAGTAAAGTGAAAATACATCACATGCAATTATCAAAGAAAGAGAAATCACCTACTCTAGCTACCCTAGATTTCTCAACGTGGTGTCAGAGCTAAGGTGACAAGACAAGGAAAGGCAACCTGTGGAAGGACCATACAAAGGAATATTGAAGGTCGAAACGTCAAAGAAGACATCAAAGCATCAAAGGGATTCATAAGAGAGAAGCAATCTAAATAAGAAGAACCATTCATTACATGTCAAGGATCATCACATCTCAAAGAGAAGAAGATCTTAAAACCCTAGCTCATTCGAAGAAAGGTTCTACACTTGGAGAATTCTTGAGAAACTCACTCAAAGAAGATATCAAGGACCCTACCTCCCCTCAAAGAAGGACTACACATTGAAGCATCTTGAAACCTCTACATCCAAGGGAAACATGAAGAAGCATTGCCATCATCATCAAGAAATCAAGGTGATCTCCCTCTTCTTGAGTTAAGGATCGCTATCAAGGCATAGTTCAAGGAAGACATCTTCTCTTATCAACATCATCAAGAAAGACATCAAGTTGAAGATTTCGTCATGAAGAAGTATCTTCACTTAACAAGTATCTTTATATATATGTTTGAATTTGTCAAAATGACTTCATTTTGCAAGGAGAGCAACAAATTGGTTGGGTCATCAAACTTTCTTGCATGGAAGAAGACAAATTTGATCCTTATAGAAAATGAAGTCATTGGACATGTTAAGGGATCAATTACTAAGCCTCTAAAGGAAGAAACTCAAGCTCTAGATAATTGCATGAAAGGGGAAGTAAGGGCTCAAAGGATCCTTATAGAATCCATCAAGGATCCCTTCATTCCTTATGTATCAAAGTTGGAGACATCAAGGGAAAATCCACGAGAAGTTAGTAGAATTGTTCTCCATAAGTACCACTAGAGAAATATCTTTGAGAACCAAGTTGTACAAGATGAAGGTATCAAAGGAAGAAGGAATAGCCTCATATTTGATGAGGGTGTCAGAATTAAGAGACCAACTGCCACAGTTGGGAGAAATAATGTCCGATATAGAAATGACCACCCTGGTGCTCAGTGCACTACCTGATGAATGAGGCAACTTCGTATCAAGCATCTATGGAAAGAAGGAAGTTGCCCCATTCAGTGAACTTTGGTCATTGTGTAAGATTGAAGATACCAGGGTAAAAACAAAGAATGATGTGGGACCAAGCGAACAAGTTCAAGCGTTTGCTGCCATGGCTAAGACAAAAGGAAAATTTGGGAAAAAGAAGAAGATCAATATGTCAAAACTCCAATGCTATGGTTGTCATGAATATGGGCATTACAAGAGAAATTGTCCTAAACTCAAGAAGGACAACAACAAAAGAGGAAGGGATGAAGCCCATGTCACCAAAGAAGTAGAAGACGCTGAAAAGAAATCAGAGGAAGTGAAAGATCTCTACTATGATTGAGATAATCTCCTTCAGTGTGTTCTTTTTCAGTTTTCATGAAAGATAGCTATCATGGTAGAAAGCATTATAAGAATGATAGGATGCATCATATTAGAAGATGGCATACAAGAGATCGTGACATCATTATGGAAGCTTGAAGAGGATCGCTGAAGTAGAAGTCTACATGGTTGTAGCTCTTGGTAAGCTCATTCAAAGCATAAGCAATACTTATGGGTAGAAGAAAGTCATCTAGCATAGAGTTCATCATGCAACATCATCATTAGGAAGGAGCATTTGCAGGATGAAGATAATCAAGATCCTCCTCTGGAATCTTCATTAGAAGATTCACCTCTCTTGGAAGAAGCAAGTGTCTCGCCAATCATTTCACCTTGTGTGGAATCCATTGTTTAAAAAGATGATGGAGTGCAACATGTCAAGATGCTTGAATTACTTTTAATTAAGGAAAGGAAGCTGCCAAAGGAAGCTTAGATGACCAAAAGAAGAAAAGAGGTATGCATATATTTGATAGATTATTTCATGTCATCATATAGTTGCTGATAGCATGGGTAAATGCTCTACCTCATGAGCATAATTGAAGAAATGGAATTTCTTCCTTTGGAAAGATGCATGAAGGCATGGTTCACATATTGACAAGATGAAACCAACATAATATGTCCTCATATAGAATATATGAGGTACTTGACAAAGATGAAGGAACCATGGATGAAAGTTCCTGGGGAGCAATATGTGAAGAAAGAAAAAAGAGATGGTGAAAGATGCAACTATGGCCATGTTATGTAATGCTCCAAACGAAGGAAAATAGTGCTATGCAAAACAAATAATAAAAACAACACCATAAAATTGAAACATTCAGTGTACACCCATAAAAAGTCCAGGAATATCCAACCGCTGAGCCATTTTATTATAATCTAGGAGAAAAGTACAATAATGTGGAAGTGGTGCACCTGGGCTTGCCTCAATGGCAAGTGTGATCAAACCCAGGTGGTAATATGCAAGTCAAATGGCACAATAAATGTTGCAATGATGCCCTGCGTTGCCCCTGTGAAACTATGTTGTCTTCTGCAAGGATGTTGTTGGAAACCCCACCTCCGGCGCTCAGAAAATTACGAAAATTAACCTCGGCCTCTCTACCAAATACCCAGAATAACCCACAAAGGAATTGGCGAAATGTTCACCCCGGAATTTTGGCCCAAATTTCCCTTAGCTCCTCTAATTGCTTGCTGAATTGGGACCCCTGTTTGACCCCTTAGATCTGCCCAAAAAATTCTATAAAATTAGGAGTATGATCCTTGCCCAAAACCCAGAAAACCCAAAAAGGGTTTCCCTTGGTTCCAACCTTCAAAAATTGACCCTTCACAACTTGGCCCTCCTCCAATTTCGAATTTTGTTGCTGTGCCTGATCTTGTCAATCTCTGCTGTCCTAGCTCTAGCAATCCTCCTCAAATGGCCTTCCAAGTGATCTCCTACTTCTCCCAGCCAGCTCCAACTCTACAATTCCTTCCTTCGACTACCACGTGAGCCGAGTGATGGCTCTCTGCAAAGGCCTAGGTGACTATAAATTGAACTGCTCCAATGCAACAACCTCTTGCTCCAAAACTCTCTCGGAAGGTTGATCCTCCACTGTAGCTTCAATGCCCAAACTCCCCCTGCAGTTGCTGCTCGGATGAACCCACAAGCAACGCCTGCGTGTTCCCCTTCTGCGTCCTCCAGAAACACGCATTGGGTGAGACAAATGCTAAATGATATGACTGTGAAACTCCACCGACTCTCCTCCTAGGTAGTACGAATTGCTTTCCTAGGGTGGCACTCAAAGTCCACCAAAGCAAAGGTTGAGATCTCCGTTTGGAGACACTCGTGTTCTAAACAATACAATAACTCTGCTAAGCAGCTCAAGCAACTAAGGTTGAGTTCAATATGTCAAAAGATACTAATTGAGGTTGAGCCTCCTCTATTTATAATTTGTGGGCCTCTTTTCCGATGTGGGCCCCCTCCAACTAGCAATTCGACTTTCCCTACTTAGTCATTCGAACTTCCCTCTAAGGTGGTGCATATTTTCTCATTTGGGTTACCCCCATGCTATGCCAACAAAATATTTCGGCCCCTTTTTCCTTCTTAAACCTTTTCCAAAAATCACATGGGTCCCATGGCCTCCATAATTGTCAAAATTGTAGAATAAATAAACCTGTAACAATTTAATTTCGGAAGGGACATTACAGTTCTCCCCTCCCAAATGTTGCTTGTACCCAAGCAACTTCAACACCAGATGCTCATGTATGTGTTCACCCTCCCAGGTGGCATCCTCATCCGGCAAGTTCCTCCAATGCACCAAAAATCACTTGTCCTCCAGCAATGCTTGAACAAGTGCCTCCTCTATCTGCTGATCACCCCTATCACCATCAGTAATACCAGGGTCCCAAACGTGCCGCTGAGTCATCCTAGGTCCCTGCACTGTCCTGACATGAAAGAATCCCTTAATACCAGGATCCTGATCCATCTTGTCCCACTTGAAGCTCCCCTCGCTCCACTCAATATCTTGTTCAGTATAAATACTAGAAGTCCCCCACGCCATCAGTGACTCGCTAAAGCCCAAAGGAAGACATGAGTGACCTCCACCTGTCGCAGCTAGAGCATGCTAGCCATAGAAGGGTGCCACCATTTTGTTGCTGCACCACTCTGGCTCTAGCTGACTGCCCATCGTGCGTACACTGTATCCTCCTCTCCTGGAACTCGATGGTGGAATACTGATAGAGGCGAGACACATCCTGCCCCGACATCTCCATGAAACCGGAGTCTACCCATCTAGATCTAACTCTCAACTGGTTCAGCCACAAAGGAAGTGAGCCTCGCCATTCGATGAAAGTCACTGTGTACCCCCATGTACCAATCCCAGAGTGAACTAGACCACCCTCTGCCATGACTCCGACCATCACAAGATAGAGTGTTCTATCAATCAACTAAATCCCTGCATCCCCTAGTTGGACCTGCTGCAACATAGCTCTGACAACTACAAGAATCCATCCATGCCTCATCTCTAGTCCCTGCATGTGATCAATATATAGGCTCCATGTATCATGGGCTAATCTGATGCATGCCAATCTGCCCTGTGCCTGCCACTGTGTAGTATCGATGATCGTTGGAAGCCATGTGTGCCAACTAATTGGCCCTTGAATGCAACCAAAAGATGGGTATCTGATACTCGTAATCAACTCAAGGTATGTGGATCCCACCTGTCCCTGCCAACCATCTCCCTTGGGTCTGCCATCCGCCCTTTTGAAAATGTGCCAATATAAGGTCTAGAGCCTGGACATATACTGGGAAACTACCTCAGTCATACCCGATATCCTCTGCTCATGCTTGGTCCTGACATGCCCTGAGAAAAGAGTGACACATGTCTCCCTTGATACTAGCTCCCTAGATGTAGGCTCGGCGATGAATGATATGCCACCCCTATAGATGATCACCTCATCCTCCAACCTGTGGCTGTCAACTGACGCACCAATCCAATGCCACTGCTGAAAAGTCTCCCCCCTAGTGCGCTGAGTGTCACCCAAATATCTCGGGTGAGCTTCTTGTCCCCTGTTGCTCATGCCTAGAGTGCAGAAAGTTGATAGCAAAATCGACTGTGCCCGGGAGGGATGTAGAAGAGGGCCAGGCATGTGAGTCCCCGCGGATACCATCAAGTATCGCTCATCTATGTCCCCGTCAATCTTCGGTGAACTACGCCCAAAGGTATGCCTAGTGTTTCTGTCCAAGGGTCTCCCTGGAGGCAACACTCCAAGAACTCATTGTGCAGTACTATACACCCCTGCATATCACCGATCATCCCAGTACTCTTGGACATGCCACTGTACACCGCGGCTTACCCTTGTACACCGCTGGATACCCTCGGCTATGGCTATGCCATCCTGTACCATCCTGTGTCCAACCTATGTCACTATACGTGTCACCCACCGCATGTACTCAATGCGATGTGAGGCACTCCCACTCCACAACGCAGTCCAACATACTGCGACGCATCCCCATGCCTCTCCATGCCCATTTGCAGATCAGTGCTCCACGCTAGATGCTCCTACCCATCCTTGCATGAGTTGGCCTAAAGCTGTGTCCATATGTGTCGGCCTGCATCCAACTCGGATCATCACCTTCATTGTCGCATCAACATGCTCTCCGATGAGGGGACCTCCCCTCCAAGTCCTCCCTAAGGGATCCAAGAAGTGAACCTCCCTAGGTGTCAACAGCGATGGCACCACTGCTGTGCTCCTTTGTGTCTCACATCAATGCAAAGAATCCCCAACTCCATACAAGGCACTGTTTGGTGGCCTGCCAATGCCACCTCTGCCGAGAAACTCCTACCAGAGTATGCTGATCATCCTGAGACCCCGTGTACAATTGTCATACCAAGACACCCCAAGGAGTCTGCCCAAAAATTGGTTGGCCACTGGTGCGGACCGAAACTCTCCTAGTGGAGGTGCACGCTCGATTGCTAGGTCAACTATACCCTCTAGGTCGTAGTCAACTGGTATACCTGGGAAATGATAGTTGGTCCCTCCTGGATCCCAGTGTTTGTCGGGGCTTCTAGCATCCCTAGTGCTTGGAATCTCTTGCTGAGCTCCACCTGGGTCCACTACCATCTCCATAGTCCACTCCACTGGGTACCAACTCAGGATCTCTCACCACCCAACCCCAAGAGAGGGATCGAATGCACGAACTCCCGCACATAGAACAACCCCATCATGTGAGTGTTGCACCCTATGCAACTCAGGTCGTCTCGTCTCATTATCCTGGTCAATACATACAATTTGACTATGTAACTCTGTCTCCCTCTGTCCAATGGGCCAAGGTAACCTAATAGTGTTGCTAGCCCCATCATGTATGCTCGAAGAGGGCTACTTCACTCTCCAATGTGCACTCTAGTTGCACTAGTAGGGAATCCAATTACTCCCCAATGTGAGTCAATTTGGTCGTGGACTCTGCACAAATCGCTCTCATGCCCTCCAGCTCATCGTTCTGCTGCAGAATAGCCTCGCGCACTAATGTGACCTTCCTCTTTAATGATAGAAGGTTGACCTGAAACTGGTGGCACTGCCGTGGGCATCTATCGCTTGTAAACTCGATCACAGCTCTAGATACCTCAGCAATTGTTGGCATCTCGTCCATGGGTGGCTCCTCCTCAACAAATGGCTCTTTGTGTGTAGGCTCTATCTTCTCCACCAAGGTGTCAATTAGGGCTATCAAAGAGGTCTCTAATAAAGGTGACTCATGTGCCACATCGAGTATATCGATGTGCTCTTCACCATCCTGTGGGCTCTCAGCATCATGCTTAACCTCCTCCTCTGACTCCTAATATCTGAAGCCAGGTCTCCACCAACAAAAGCGCTCCCTAGTCTCACCCTCTAACTGTGTCTGTCTTGCTTGCTCCCTTTCAGGAGATCTGGTGCCTTGATCTGGTCGACCTTCTCCATATGATGTAGATGGCTACACCCCCACAGCCTGCACACCTCTCACGTCTCTGCTGTAAGGGTGATGATGGGTTTGGTTTGTCACCCTCCTCAACTGGGCCAACCTCTCATCGTCCCAATGGATTCTACCCTAGGATTTCTGCACACTGGGTTTTCCTTGAGCCATGGGTTTGTCTCCAATTTCCCCTGTCAGTGTACACTTATACCCAAAGCTTTCATGATCTTCTGGCTAGTTTCCCACAACTGGGCCAGGATCATGCTCCAATAGCACTCCGTAATGTTCCAAACTAAGGAAATTAGTGTTATGCAAAGCACATAATAAAAGCAACATAAAATTGAAACATTCAGTGCACACCCATAAAAAGTCCAGGAATTTCCAACCGCTGAGCCATTTTATTATAATCGGGAGAAAAGTACAATAACGTGGAAGTGGTGCACCTAGGCTTGCCAAAATGGCAAGCGTGATCAAACCCAGGTGGTAATATGTCAAGCCCAGATGGCACAATAACTGCTGCAATGATGCCTTGCAATGCCCCTGTGAAAGTATGTTGTTTGTTGCAAGGATGTTGCTGGAAACCCCACCTTCGCTGCTCAGAAAATTACGGAAAATTAACCTCGGCCTCTCCACCAAATAACCAGAATAACCCACGAAGGAATTGGCCAAATGTTGACCTCAAAATTTTGGCCCAAATTCCCCTTGGCTCCTCTAGTTGTTGGCTGAGTTGGGACCCTTGTTTGACCCCTTAGATCTGCCCAAAAAATTCTATAAAATTAGGAGTGTGATCCTTGCCCAAAACCCAGAAAAACTCGGAAAGGGTTTCCCTTGGTTCCAACCGTCGAAAATTGACCCTTCACAGCGTGGCCCTCCTCCAATTTTGAATTCTGTTGCTGTGCTTGATCTTGTCAATCTCTGCTCTCCCAGCTCCATCAATCCTCCTCAAATGGCCCTCCAAGTGATCTCCTACTTCTCCTAGCCATCTCTAGCTCTACAATTCCTTCCTCCGACTCCCACGTGAGCCCAGTGATGGCTCTTTGCGCAGGCTCAGGTGACTATAAATCGAATTGCTCCAATGCAACAACCTCTTGCTCCAAAACTCTCCCGAAAGGTTGATTCTCCACTATAGCTTCAATGCCCAAACTCCCCCGACAGTTGGTGCCCGGATGAACCCAATAGCAGCACTTGTGTCTTTCCCTTCTGTGTCCTCCAGAAACACGCATTGGCTGAGACAAATGCTGAATGATATGACTCTGGAACTCCATCAGCTCTCCTCCAAGGTAGTACAAATTGCCTTCCTAGGGTGGCACTCGAAGTCCACCGAAGCAAAGGTTGAGATCTCTGCTCAGAGACACTCATGTGCTAAACAACACAGTAACTCGGCTAAGCAGCTCAAGCAACTAAGGTTGAGTTCAATATGTCAAAAGATACCAAATGAGGTTGAGCCTCCTCTATTTATAATTTATGGGCCTCTTTTCCCATGTGGGCCCCCTCCAACTAGCAATTCAACTTTCCCTCCTTAGTCATTCGAACTTCCCTCTAAGGTGGTGCGTATTTCATCATGTGGGTGGCCCCCATGCTATGCCAACAAAACATTTCGGCCCCTTTTTCCTTCCTAAGTCTTTTCCAAAAATTGCATGGTTCCCGCGGCCTCCAAAATTGTCAAAATTTTAGAATAAATAAACCTGTAACATTTTAATTTTGAAAGGGACATTATATGTAAGGAAAAAGAAATCGACATCCGATGAGTAGAAGAATTGGCTATGACATCTCTATAGAGAAGGTACGAAGACCCTGATAAGTTCTGCAAAGGAAAGAGACCCTTGACATTGAAAATCTTGGAGATGTGTTTATGAATGTGCAGAATGTTGATGTTGCAAGAAGCAGATGTCATGATGAAAGGCCATCACAAAAGGTAACTTTGATTTGATGTTCATTTTTTTAAATTTTTGAACAACATCTGGATGGGTCGATATAGGGCTATCGAAAGAAAGTTGTAGATGTCACCTACAACTAGTACTCATGTGGTTGGATAGAAGATCCTGAAGGAAACATGAAGAGGTAGTTGTATGAAGAAAACACAGATGTAGACTAGAAGATCAATTTTTGATGAAGAGAAGGATGACATGACTGAGATGGCGCGTGAAGGGAAGTGATGGCTGGCTGATGCCCTACAAAGAAAAATCTAGAATATGAAGGCTCCATAATGATGAAGATTAAATCCATGACATCAAAAGAAGGAGCTCTATAAGCAACTGAAGGTACCATGATCTCCACCAAATAGCAGAGAGCTACTGGAGACAAGTCCCTAGTTGAGAGGGAGCTTGGACAAGTCCCTGGATAAGAGGGAGCTTGGGTACATTCTTTTTATAGGAATGGGTATATCTTACCTAGTTTAGAGGGAGAGATAGACACATCATTCTTGTCTTCATATTGTGAAGAAAGAATGGAGCGTTGAGTAAGTATCTAGTAGCCAATGAGGTAGGGCATCCAAGATAAGAGTAGTCGAAGAGGACTGATATTCTTTGAGGATTGGGAATCCAAGATAAGAATAATCCCGGAAGGACAAACCTTGTGAACACCCTGGTGGGGTATGTGCCTTGAGAGACAATGATGATGGTGTCTATCAGTCATTGGTCTCGCTAGCATTGTGCTCTAATTTTGTGGAGAGATAGAGTTGTCAGTCAAGGCCTTGCTATGTGACAATGCTGGTTGGTATGATGCAAAGAGATGGCTTATCAATCCAACTCTTCTTAAGAGAATTCTTCGGATTGAGAATGTCCACGTACCTTTATGGATTATGAATACCTCCCTAGTTAAGAGGGAGTGTTGAAATATGTAGCTAGGTTAGGTCTTCATAATGACATATATAATCATGATTTTATGTATTTAATGTAAAGAGAAAAATAAATTTACTATTGTTGCCCTTGAGGCATGGGTTTCATGCTCAAGGGAATTTTTTTTTAGTCAAGCACCCATTGAGTGCTCTAGGGCTTGTCATTTAGTCTACAAGTCAATTGAGTCATTTCCATGTATTGAAGACCCATTGGGGCATGTTACATATTGTAAAAAAATTTATTTGAGTCAAACTTGACTCAAAAGACCTTCGAAGGCATCATCATGATGCAAAGATCAAGTCTGCCTACTCATATGAACAAGTCGACCTAAAAGGGGCAGTTTGACCTAGTGGAATACCTGTATATAAGGGAGACATCGACCTCACTTGAGACACTCACCTCACTCAAGTTCGATCAAGAAAGAGAAAAGAGTGCAAAGAAGAAGAAGGCAAGAAGGAGAAAAGAAAATCGAGTTCTTGGGATTGTTTTTTTGGGCTAATTTTCTCACACGTGCAAAGTGGATTAGGGCATCTTTCTACAACAACGAGTGCCGAATCGCAGTCATTATCAAGGGCTGAGTTTTGGGTCAAGAAAGGTTTCCTTTGCAAGCTGAAGTATCAAGGAAGAAAAGTCAAGTCAAGTGAAGGAGAGAGGAAACAAATTCATCCATCTTCTAGCCACATGTGTGAACTAGTGTTTCTGCAAAAGAAACTACTGGAGGTGGAAGTTGCAGAAAATCCACTGGGAGGTCGAAGTTGCAGAAAAATCTGCTTGGAGGTCAAAATTGCAGAAGAAGTTGCTAAAGTTGAAATTACAGAAGTTGTTGAAAGCACATCAAAGAGGAAAGATTTGACTTGGTCTTGGAAGGTCTTGGTCAAGGGTCATAGGTCTTGGAATTCGTTAATTGAAGTTTTATAAGAAGAGAAGAATTCTTGTGAGTTTTCCTCTCAAGTGGAGAGGTTTTGGCCTTGGCTGATCGCCTACGTCTTGTGTTCTATTGTCTCATTGTTCTTTATGATTTGGTAGCTATTTGATGATCGAGAACACTAATAATAATCAAGTGAAAGAAGTTAATCAAGTAAAGTAAAAATACATCACATGCAGTTATCAAAGAAAGAGAAATCACCTACTCCAGCTGCCCTAGATTTCTCAGTAGTTTTGCTATAATTTTGGAGATATGCTCTATGGAATTTAGGCTTCTTGAATGCACCTGAAATTTGCTTCAAACAAATCAACTTGGTATTTTTGCTATAACTTTATTTTTGTGACGTTTTAGACTGAAATTTGGAGGAGACAGAGAAGAGATCTCAAGGTAGTGATCGTAGAAATTTTAGACCTTGGTTTGATATAATTTCAGAGATACGATCTGAGGAAGTTAATGTTCCGAAATCCTCCTAAAAATTTCTTCAAATAGGTCAGCTTGGTACTTTCTCTATAACTTTATTTCTGTGATGTTTTAGACTGTGCAGTTTGGAAAACAATAGAGAAGAGATCTGAAAGTACTTGTGGTAGAAAATTTAGACCTTGTTTTGCTATAATTTCGTAGATATGATCAGAGGAAAATAATGTTTTTGAATTTTCTTTAAACATGCTTTAAATAGGTCAGCTTGGCATTTTTGCTATAACTTTCTTTTTGAGATGTCTCAACTATGAAATATGGAGAAGATGGAGAAGAAATCTCAAGGTGTTTGTGATAAAAATTCCAAAACCAGATTTGCAAAATTGGATACATGGCATGTTGTGCAAGTTCATTCTTGGGAAGAAGCCAAAAGAAAGAAGTTTTGGGAGAAGCTAACTTGATGAAGAAAGAAGCAACAAGTAGACCCGGTGAAAACATAAGCAACAAGCATACTTGGTGAAGGTAGAATCCATAAGTAGACTTAGTGAAAGAAAAATCATCTAACAAAGACTGTGAAGAAGCAAGTAGACTCAATGAAGTAATTTGGTGTTCGCAAATATTTACAGAAATAGAGATTGATGTCTCCCGAAGTTTTGTGCCTACAAATCTTGCAACAAAGGGGATTGGTGTCTCTTGTAGGTTGATGTCTACAAAGAAACAGAAGGGATTAATGTCTCCTGTAGTTTGTTGCCTACAAAGCAGCAAAGGGGGTTTGTGTCCCTTGTAGATTGGTGCCTACAAGATCTTCTTATAAATAAGTTTTGCAGTTTTCTCCTGTAGGGTTTCCATGTATATTTTGTGTTATTTTTTCAAATTATGAGATTGATGTTTTATGATGTTTAGATGTTTAAATAAGTAAATATTGTCATTATACTAATTCACCCCCTCCCAATGTAATTGTGAATCCAACATTTTTCTGCTGTTTTAGGCTAGCAAGTTGGTTTTAAAGACTTGCTAAACATCCTCCAACCTCCCCACTCCTAGATTTGCGATCTAGGAGTCCTTTTGCACTAAGTGCGTGGCTAAATTGGGCCAAGCAGGTTGGTATACTTATCATTTTATGTAGACTTTAAAGTATGATATAATAGGACAACAAGTTGTTTTGATCCATAAGTCCTTAACCAACAACCCAAATAGAGAACTAAGACCATATTTGGGTATACCTTTTCCTATACATCAAATTCGACTAGTGACACATTATATTAATCATTTGGTGTCATTTAATTTGCTGTTTTGTTTCTTGCAGCACAGTCATACACATAAATCGCTGGAGAACCTTGAAATTAACTTTTTCACTTCACCTTGACCCCATCTAAGGCACTGATCTTATCTATACTTGATTGGGGCTTCAATTGGGATTCTTCTTTGACCTTTTAGGAGGTAGTTGGGTCTAAATAGCAGGGGATTGGGCCGAGGTGATAGTGGGCCCCTTCCCTATGTGTGCCATTCGCAACAACTTGCGAGGACCTTAGCAACTTTGCTAATCATATAGGTAATAGGGTCTATATTTCAAAATAGAAGAAGGCAATAGTGAATCGAGATGTAATGTTTGAGGAAGACTCTGCAACCAAAAAGTCCCATGAACCTATTCCAGTGGCAAAGGTTTAGGAGCAGGAAGCTTTGAAGGTTGATCCTAGGTCACTAGTGATTTCCAATGCAATACAACAATCTTCAAGATGAGAGGTGAAGACTAGTTCCCATTCTACTTTTGTCATGAGACCTCAATTGTTCAATTAGAAATTGAGTGATGCTTAGGAGCATGTTGAGACTCCTTGGAGTGCTTTCAGAAAGAGCAGATGTCCAAAGAAGTTTCTAGAATCTAGACTATATGGCATTGATGAGCAATGTTTTAGATTTCGAGCCTTATAGATTTCAAGAGGCTACAAACTAGCAAGTATAGTGACATGCCATGGTGACATAGTGTCAAGATAGGAGAGGAAGTCAGTTGTGAGTT
This sequence comes from Pinus taeda, assembly GCA_000404065.3. Lineage (NCBI taxonomy): Eukaryota > Viridiplantae > Streptophyta > Pinopsida > Pinales > Pinaceae > Pinus > Pinus taeda. Next base: position 15,161 of record APFE031387263.1, on the reverse strand, counting down.
CTAGGTGGCTCTACAAGATCAAACATGCTGTAGATGGTAACATTGAGAAGTTCAAAAAGAGATTTGTGGCAACAGGGTTATCCCATAAAGAGGGAGTGGACTATGATGAGACATTTGCCAAGTACACTTCTATCATAGTTGTTATGTGCTTGGTTTTATTTATAGGATGGTGAATATATCAAATGGATGTGAAGACAACTTTCCTTAATTGGATTATTGAGGAAGAAGTGTACATAGAGCAACCTCAGGGCTTTGAGGTAAATGGGAAGAAGTCCCATGTGTGTAGGATTAAAAATGTCTTCTATGGACTTAAGTAGGCACAAAGATCACGGTATTCTAGGATTAATGGAAATTTGTAGAGTATGGGCTTCACCAAAAGTATAGTAGATTCAAATTTTTATTATATTTATTCACACTAATCTACTTATTTTGGTGTTGTATGTGTTACCCACCAAAAATGGGTGACCCCTAGGAGAATATTTTCTCCTATTCGTCTCTTACAACCAGTAACTAGTAGCCCTTGTGAGCCACTTTGTAGCTAATGTGACGTGCCATTCATATCTCCACCATTTATAGCAATCATATGTTTCCTTGCTGTAGGAAGGTGGGCATATGATCAAAAGGTATTTTATGCAATTGGGTGGTTATGCTTGTTTGTATTTGGGCATTTTGACATGGATTTGGGGGTGACTTGGAAGAAAGAAGGGTCTTAGTAGTAGTCTTGTTCCCTTATCTTAAATGGGCAGTTAATTTTCAATCCTAGTATAGTAGGACAACCCCTAATGGCGCATTATGGCTTTAGGAAGTGACACTACTTGGGAAGCCATGATTGAGATAGTGTGCCCCATCTATCCCTTTCATGCTTACCACTTTCTATTTCATATTCTGAACATTTATTCCACCTCCCTTCTTCAGGTCAATTGACCATTGGTTCAATGGGATTTGGTATCCACACATCCTCATACCTTGGGTAGGACTTAGAAATGTATCCTGGGAGGTTGATGTAGCTAAAAGAAAAAGAAATAGCATATGATGGCCACAAGAAAAACAAAAGAAAAATTAGAGTGTAAAAGATGGTCAGGACTTACAAATTAGCATGTTGGCAAAAGCCAAACATGAGCTCTACCTCTATCATTTGGCCATCACCTGGTTCTTGGGCCAATGTTGCCCTATTTGATAGAAGACAAGGAACCTTTGCATGTTTCAACCCCTGATGGGGTAATCACTACTATACATCATACAAAGCAAGCTCTTATTCCTCAAGTTACGAGCAATAATACAAAGAAAATTCAAGAAAAAATAAAAGGCAATGTAGAGGGGTGGAAAAACAAAGGTCGAGGTAACTCATGCATCCAAGATTGCTCCCTCCTCACATATATACACACAAAATGACATATCACATCATATTTGGTCCCTTGACAATGGCACTTCAACATGAAGTTCTTTCCCCATCCATTCCATCATTATTCATATGGCACCTATTGATTGAAGGGTGGACTAAGGGCATGTTACTTCCCTTTAGGGGTTGGGAAAACCTAATAGGGTCATCTATTAACCACTCCTATTTAGGGAGGTAACACTATTACCTGGCTAAGGCCCCAATTTTCGAAAAGAAGCTACACATGAAGTGTTATTACTCCCATTTCGTCCAAGCTTGGTTCACTTAGATGCTATAATGATTTTTGTAACTAACGATGAAAGTTGCAGCACTAGATATTGTGTAATTGGCAGGTGGTTCCATCTATAGGGCTAGGCAACTTAACTGGGGTGCAGGTCCTCTAGAGGGACATATTGATACCCATAGATGATGTATGGAGAGCTATGGGACTCCAGAGCACTGTATAGCATAGTTCATAGCCATGGGCATCTTCAACTCTCACAACTTTTGCACTCTACCTTATATTATTCATGGGATGATGCACTTGGACCAGTTTACCCCTAACCGACGTAGCATATATATATGGCGTCGTAGTTGATATGGGGCCCAAATGAGGTTTTTCTCATGCCTTGAGACATGGGAGGGATAACACCATCTTCAATGTACTCAACCTTGGAGTAGAGACAAAGATCTTACTGCATGGAGACCCATGAGACCCAACATTGTGCCCCATAACCATTTTTGGGGCTACATGATGACTTGCACATAAGGTTAGGGGCCAAAAACCCAGGCCTTGATTTTAGAGGCTCTCTTAACACATTATGGCACAAGAAAGCCTCGTGCAAGCCTTAGGCTTATGACTAGATGACATCAACTTTTAAACCCTATTAATGGAGATTTATCTTATTAGCACATCGGTTACTAGGTCGGCCTTTGACCTAGAGGTTTTATTGTACATTATTTTACAATTATGGGGGATCTTTAGGCATAATTTGATTTAATAGGACTCATATATATTGAAGATCATTTGATTTGATCTTCTCATCATCAAACTTGTGAATTCATACCTTTTTAGAGAACTCGCACTTGTTTCTTGTGGGTAAATTAGAGATCATGAGATGCACTTTGATATTTGGAAGCCGATTTTTGTATGTTCTTTGGAGCTATTCTTGGTCTAGTGGAAGAATATATTGCATGTTATCTTGTAAGTAAATCTTATTATTGAGTATCTATTTGTTGAATGCCTTATGCATATAATTATTGATTCTAGGTTAAGTTGTGTGCCCTAATTTATTGCAAATCAATTCATTGAAGAATATCTAGATAAATATTGTATGCATAACTCATTATTTCATGTAATGAATGTTCTTAGTCGTGAACTCCTTGTAGCTCACCCATGAAACTCCATTTTTCCATTGAATGGGTAAATGTTGAAAATTTGATAGCTAGGGCATTAAATCTCCTCTATCGGGACTCCTCCCATAGGTGAAAGTCTATAAAGATTAGGGGGTTTTGGCTATGGTGCTAGTGGGCCACCACCCCATTGTTAGCACTTGGCCTAGCTTTTGGCTTTTTAGGGTTCCCTCTTGAAGGCCGACTAGATTTTTTCGCAACAGTATTTAGGTGACTTATTTTTTATAGGTGTAGAGACGCTCATAGTAGGGTGCAAAGTAGACATGGAAACTTAGTTTGAGATGAAGGATATCTGCTTGATGCATTACTTCTTGGGGTTGGATGTTTGGCGAACACTAGGGGAGATTTTCCTTGGGTGGCGTAAATATGCAGTTTAGATTCTCATGAGGTTTTGGATGGAGCATTGCAAACTATGGCCACACCTTGATCACTAATTCGAAGAAGGTGTTAGCTTCGTATTTAGAGTTGGTGGATCCTACGATGTGTAGGTCGTGATAGGTTCCTTATGTATTTGGTGAACACAAGACTAGATATATATATTTTGCAGTGAACACCTTGATTTTGTTCATGGTGGAGCCAAGGTAGGAACATTGGGTAAGAACAAAACATATGTTTGGCGAACACTAGGGGAGATTTCCCTTGGGTGGCGTAAATATGCAGTTTAGATTCTCAAGAGGTTTTAGATGGAGCATTGCAAACTATGGCCACACGCATTGCAAACTATGGCCACACCTTGATCACTAATCTGAAGGTGTTAGCTTCATATTTAGAGTTGGTGGATCCTACGATGTGTAGGTAGCTGATAGGTTCCTTATGTATTTGGTCAGCACAAGACTAGATATATATATTTTGCAGTGAACGCCTTGATTTTGTTCGTGGTGGAGCCAAGGTAGGAACATTGGGTAAGAACAAAACATATGCTTAGGTAATTGAGGGGAAAAATGAAATATGGTTTGAGATATCTTGGAGATGGAGAAGTGAAGTTGTAGTGATATTTAGAGTCAAATTGGTTAGGTAGTGTAGTCAACAAGAAGAGCACTTTGGTGTGTTTCTTTGGCTTGGGAGCAACAACAGTACCCTGGTTCGATAGGAAGCAAAGTTTCGTGACACTTATCTTACCAAAGGTAGAATACATGGCAACTAGTACTGCTTGTTGTGAGGGCATATGGCTTCGCAAGTTACTTGCAAGGTTCTATGATCAAGAGTGGAGTATACAATCATTTACTGTGATAATTAGAGTTGTATCATGTTGAAGAATCTAGGGCAAAACAATATCTTAATGCTTCTTCACTTTATGATCGCTGCTTGTGATGTCTTCCCTTTAGTTAACTTCTTTTATGTTAGTGTGTTCATTAATCATCAAATGGTTATCAAAACTAGAAGATCAACAAAATGCAAGTACACAAGATGTTGGCTCCAAGCCAGGGAAAAACCTCTCATCTTGAGAGGAAAAAACCCTCGATCTCTTCTTATAGATATTTGTTGACGAATACCAAGACCCTTGAACACACTAGATACAAAATTACCTCCAACACACTTGTCACTCTCCCAATGCAGTCTTCGTTCTTCAAATGACAGGTTTCTTACTTCTCACTGTATTGTCACAAGTGTCACTGTCCAAGGAGATTCTTGGTCTTCTTCTTGCTTTACTGTCCAAACACAGGTCTCGATCTTCTTCATAGTTCTCGGTACTGTTTAAGTCTCGACTTCCTTTTTTTCTAGTCACAGTTACAACCTCGACTTACTGTAGATTTTCTTCAACAATTGGAGTTACTTATATACTGTCTTATGACAGTATATCTTCGCTGAGAGTATATCCTGTACCCAATCCTCTACGTGCGGTGATACTTCTTCGTTTCACTTCTTGACTATAGTCATCAGAGATGTCCGAAGATCATGGTCGTTTAGAAGTGAGATTATTCCTATTTTATAGTGACTATTGCTTGCACTGTGAGCCGACATGAGTGCTTGGAAATAGGCTAACATTCCTAGTAAGGAGATCATTGTCTTCTTTGTAGTCGAGTTACCGGAGGGATAGGGACAATCGCTTAGGAGAGTAGACCTTGACTTTTATGACTTCTTTATAATATTTATGTCAAGACAACAAATCCTAAAGACATCAAGAAGAAGTCTTTGACCTATAAACACTTCTTGCTCATGAAACCCATGATGCAAGGAATAATAAATTTATTTGTTTCTTTTCTACATAAAATTATAATTACAAGTCATAATGAAAACCAAACCTAGTTACATTTTCTTCAACATATCAAACTCTACGAATTCAGTGTTTCATGACAAGTCCAAGAATGTTGAGATTAGATATCACTTCATACAAGTTAGGGTTCAGAAGGGAGTGGTGAAGCTCCAACATATTCCCATGGATCAACAAGTAGTTGATACTCTGACCAACATCTTGGTGAAAGGGAAGTTTGAGGCATTTAGAGACAAAATTGTATTGGTGTAGAATCCTTTCCTCTTTAAGAGGGAGTGTTGACAATTATAGCTTGGACAATAACTTTTGCACATGTTTAGTGTCAACATGCGAGAAGTAGTTCGAGATATTTTCAAAAGGTAATTCTACTTTAAGAAAAGTAAGTGTATTTAGTAAAAAAGTGAGTCTTATATCTAACAACTGAGTCTAAAATTGTATCTCATGTATACGACTTATGAGCCTAAAATTGTATCTCATGCAAGACTTAGATTGAGAGAAATCTTAAAGTAGATTCTTTGCTGAATAAATAAAGTCAAGGCAAGGTAGAGGCTTTTAAACACACACTTGAGTAGTTGAACAAATTAGAGAGGAGGAGAGAGAGTGTAGAGGGCTAGGGAAGAGGCATTCTTGGGTAGCATGCAATTTGAGACAATGGTCTATATCAGTGTTGAAAATATCGATATCGGCAAAATATCGGCAAGGGTCCAAAAAACATCTTACTGGCAATATCGACAAATATCGACAAGCATAAAAAATGCATAATATATTCATTTTTTTTTGTTTTTTTCTTTTTCAGATTTTTAAACATATAAAGCAATACCAACATGAAATAAACACATTGGCACATAAATATGAAGAAAGCACTCATATATATGATGTCAAATAGAAATGATACATCAAAGACGATACCAAATCCTGCTGATCCCTGATAAATTGATAATTCTCCATTCAAGGACTCAAATGTGGAGAACCAGTACAAAATAACATCACATATATAAAAGCATCTCATCATCATGACTTATATGTAGCAAAACAAATAAAACTAACAACTATCTATCTGGAATCATTGCCCTCTCCCCCTTTTACGGGAAAACATGATGGGCTGTTTGCTAGGCCTGCCCCTAGTAGTAGAAGGCCTTGGCCTTGCCTCTGCACCTAATGTCAAATAATGAGTGCTAGGTATGGAGCTGTGCACTCCTATATCTATAGCAGATGGTGCTGATGTTGATGCTCCCACAATGTCCTCCTCCTCCTCCTTATCCTCCTCCTCTGAGTGCTGCTCCTCTTGCTACCCCTGTTCTAATGGATCATCTGGCTCTAACCATGAAGGTGACTCCTCCAAGATGGGCTCCTTAGACTCCACCCCCCATTGAGACAATACATCAATATTGTCTAAGGAAATGACATCTTGATCCATTGGTGCTTCTATTTGCCTCACTCGAAGTGGGATGTTGTAATGCACATACACTAAATCATTGAGGCATGCGAACTCCAATCTGTAAGAGTGTCAACAAAACTAATGAGTCTTGACTCTTGACTCTTGACACTTGAAGGTCATAATTAAAAATTAAAAATTACAATAAGTGTAATTGCTCAACTGAACACTGGAGCTCAAAGTTATACATGTTAAGTCTTTTTGCGTGTATTTTCTCAAATACACTCCAATTGCGCTCACATCTTAAAGAGCTAAATGTTTGACTCAAGATTTTTATGGCTAATTTCTGCAAATTTGGTGCCCTTGCACCATAGCTTCGCCACCAAATATCTACAACAAAATAAAGAAATAAAAAATTCAAAAACTTAAAAACATAATTAAACTTTCAAATAAAAGTTACATAATTGAATGTAAAAAAAATAGAATTATAATAAGGCAATTCTAAATTGAAAATTCTAATTTCTAATGAGTGATGACTTGTCACTTACGTGGCATGAAGGGGGTCCTTTCCCTAATAGCATCATCAAAGCCAAATAGGCCAACACAATTTCGATAAAACTGTATCTCGCAATTGATTTTGCTACGAAGCTTAGGATCTGTAATATTCCTAATTAGCCATGGCTAATTGGAATATTCGATTTTCCTCAATTTTGCCTTCTATAGTTATTAGTAAATAAAAAGGTGAGAAAAGGGGGGACATAACTCACTTTTTAAATAAAGTCACTTCCCTAGTAGCACAACGTTGTGACTTAAAGGGGGAACCAAGGGGCCAAGGACCACGTAGAGGAGGGGCCCACGTAGACACTTGGAGGGACTGCGCAGATGGATAGGAGCACATGGCAAGAGGGAGGCTACGTTGGAGGAGGTGGGCCTTAGGGTTGAGATAGGCCAACACTATAAAGGAGAGAAGGGCCTCCTCATTTTGGCATTCGATTATGTGCATTTGAGCTAGTCACCTCAACTTAGAGCACGCTGGCTGTTTAGTCCGTCTGCAGCACTGTTTAGTGCATTGAGTGTCTCCATTCGGAGATCTCACCCTTAGCCTCGGGGGACTTCGAGTGCCTATTCGGGCAAGGTAGCTTTCAACAGTCTTTTGCAGGAGGATCGATTATTGGAATTGAGGAGGAGCTGAGCATTTTGATGACTGCACAGTCTTGAGAGAGGATGACGCAATCTTTCTAGGTAGCAGTTTTGGATTGGGGTTTTGTGGAGGATTTGTGCTAGGAGATTGAACAGGGGTTCAACTCTTGCATATTGGAGGATTTTGGCAGAGTTTCGGGTAGAATTTTGGAGGGTTCTATTCAGTGGTAGTGTAGAGCCTTGAGGGATTGTGTGGATCCTCAAGGGGGTGATTTTCGGGGGTCAGCCATTTTGGAAAAGCTTTCTGGACTTTTCTGGGTTTATTGAGTAGAGGCTGATTCTAGAGTTTCAACATTTTCTGAGGAGGGGAACAACCCCAAATCCTCATTTGGTTCCAGCAGTAGCAACAGCATAGCAGTTCTCCAGCAGCTTGGACGCGGTTTAGAGAGAAGCCATTTCCTTGCTATTCTGAACACTTGCCTTGAGCAAGTCGAGGTGCTATATTTCTGATCACCTCCTGTACTCATTCCATTACTCAGTATAATAAAATGGCTTAGCATTTCTCTCTGCATTTCTTGAGTATCTGCTTGTATTCCGTGTTTATAATATTGTATGTTGCATTACTGTTATTTTATCTCTTTGAGCTTCCCGGCTACTACATCACTTGTGTGTTATTTGGTTGGAGTTTACTGGGGTTTGGGGAATATCCCTAAAACAGGATATTACAGGATTAGGTACCATCCTATGAATACAGGAATGGAGCCCTTCCATCACCTTGCCGTCAAAATCAAAGTCGCATTTGTATGAAAATGTGGGGTTGAGGAAGAGTGTTGTTGCATGAATGGGTTGATGAAGCATCCCTGTTCGCCGACTATCAATCACATCCCATAACATCATATGCCTATCAAGGCCAGCAGAACCCTTGTCTGCATAATAAGAACAAATGGCATCCTTGGCCCAATCCATGGCCTCATACAAATAAGACATTGCAGGCTTCTCCCCTTCTACCAATCTGAGAACCTTTACTATAGGTTCACTAACTGAGCATGCTTCTTCTACTCCACACCAAAACGTCTCAGAGTACACCATTTTTGCAATGGCTTTCCCGTCCTGTCTCCTTCTGTATCTACAATTACGCCAGTCATCAAACACAAACATTTGCTTCAACTCGAACTAACATCGAAGCAAAGACTGAAGAGTAATAAAGTTTGTGGCAAAACGTGTGATTGTAGGACGCTAGAACTCCTTGTTTCTAGTGAACTTCCTCATGAGGCTAAGAACAAAAGCATGGTTATAAATAAACTTGGGGATGCTCCTAGCCATATCAACCGCCTCCTTGATGAAGGAGAGTTTTCCCATATCCTCAAGCAGCAAATTGAGACAATGTGCTGCACACAGAGTTCAGAACAATGTGCGATGCCCCTCCATAAGCATCTTGCCAGTAGACACATAATTAGCTGCATTGTCTGTTATGACTTGCACCACATTCTGCACACCAATCTCTCGAATGAACCCATCTAACAACTCACATATTGTTGCTGCATCTTTGATATGTTCTGATCTAAATTGCACGAAATGGGGAAATGGGTACGAGTTTCCGAAACGGGCACGGGTACGAAACATGACCCCCCCCCCGCCCCAAATTTTGGAAATGGGGAAACGCAATATATATATATATATATTAGGGACATTTAAGAAATATGTGCAATCATAAAGCATATGATACATTCTAATTTATTACATTATGATTAAATTGTCAATGCATAAACTATAAGTCTTTAAATTTACATCACATTTACTCATGAATGATCACATAATGAAAAAAACAATATCCAAAATCAGCCACAAGAAATTTCTAATTTCTTGTCTTGTGCTTGATTGGGAGTATCCTCCTACATAGTCGAACGATCTTAGTGCTCTTGATTAAATACAAGTTCCATACGCTAGTATCCTATGTGCTCTTGATTATTGGGTGTCTCCCCTGCATAAAGGGCTTGGTTCTTTTGATTAAATACAAGTTCCATACCCTAGTACATGACAAAATCCAATGGAAAGATTGCAATCCCCCCAATCCTGAAATCCTGAAAAACAGACAAGTCAGCTGGATTTTGAGTGAGATCTAAAATTCACTTTCTCCATGTGAAATCCAATGAGGGCGAAACCACTCTCAAACATCCTGAGTCATTTCATGGTAATGTTAAAAATTTAAGTAAAAGAATGAAAATGAAAAAAAATAAATAAAGGAGAATGTCACTTTTACTTTAAGAATTTAACATTACCATGAACTGCATATCAACACTAGGGCCATAGGCTTGAACATTAGGTTGCCCCACTCAAAAAAATCCTCTTTTTTATAACTTGAGAGGCATCTAGAAGATATTTTACTTGCCCAATAAAAAATTAGAAGCGAAAAAATAAAAAAAATACATGAAAAAGTCAATTTAGAAGAGGAAACTCCATCGTACGACTTGGAAACGCGTTTCCAGCCATGTTGACCACGTTTTCTCCTCCAGAAACAGGCCAGTACGGCTGGAAACGCGTTTCTAGGCTGTACGGTATGAGTTTCCTCGTTTTTGTTTCGTTTCTGGCCGGAAATGGACCCTTCTCTAACGTTTCCTGCAACTTAGGTTCTAATGCATCCACTGATTTAATAAACATGGTACATTTAGGACAATGTACCAAGAAATTTAGAAGGGTCCTACCCTTCCTATCTGTCCAACCATCGGACATCACTGTGCATCCAGTAACTTCCCGTGTTTTTTCAACTTCGCCAATCTAGAGTTGATGTCCTGCTTTTCTACTTGAAGAATTGGCCCCTGCAACTCCTCATCTGTATAGCACTTTTGTACCCTGGGCCCACAACAATAATAGCATCACACATTGGCTGCCAAAATGGATTGGTTTTGGTGATGCTGAGAGGTAAGTCGCTCCAGAAAAGACACCTCCCCATGACTCTACCTGCTTCTTGCTTCTTTTTTTTAACAAGTGATTTCATGCCAGGTTGTGATCCATGTTCTGTTCGTGGAACAAAAAATGATGACCTCGCACTAGCAGTAGCAAGTGATGCCGTGGAGCCCCTCCCACTACCCTCAACATCAAAATCAGGAGAAGATATTCCGAAAGATCTACTTGCACGTTCAGCCTTGTTTCTTTCTGTCTTTTTCATCAATTGACTCGAGCTTTTTGTATAAGCTGCGGATTAGAAACTGTACAAATCCCAACATCATGTCCAATGAGTCTAGCCATATGGTATTTCAATCGTGTAACCGCTCCTATCATCCTAGTCCCCCACAATTTGCATGTAAGATATGCTCGATTTGTCCCACCATGAGGCTCCCCATAATCTCAAAATGGGTCCAAGGCTTTTGACATATTTGAATTTTGTAGTGAGTTAATTTAGACCTAGGGTACCAAATTTTTTTTTTGGAATTAATAAGTAATAACCACTTCATTTTACAAAATAATTTTTTTGCTACATTATTTGCAATGTCAATTCAATGAAAAACCATAAATGACAATAAGAGGGTGTATTTAAAAGTAAAAAAAAATGGAGTTTGCTGTCCAAATATGGAGAGAACCCTTCCATTTTCTCATGGGCTTGAAAATCATAGCAAATGGAAAAAAAACAAGCAAAATGTTTGTAGGCAAATAGGCAAGCAAGAATAATCCTAAAACTATAAAAAAATTCATTAACATAGGGGTTTATTTGAACATACTTGTTAATGGAAGAAATGAAATTGTCTCACTGTTCTTCAATCTTAGATCAACAAAATCTTCGTTGTTGGTGGTGATAATGGCTATTCAACGCTCAAATCCTCCTTGGCAGCAAGCATATAGCTCTCCCCTTCCTTCTCCAGCAATCAAAAATGAAAATGAATGAAACAAACAAAATCGGCCTTTTCTAGCCACGGCGACAATTTTTTGCTGTGATTGGGCGATATTTTGCATTGTAGCGCGATATTTTGTTGAGATTTCGCCGATATTTCAGAAATATTGCGATATTTTCGGGGTGACAAAATATCGCGACATTTCTTCGACGATATCTCGTCTCCCTGAAAATATCGGGATATTTGCGAATATTGGCGATATTGTCAACACTGGTCTATACAGTCGCACAGATAGATTCGTACAATCATATGGATAGGTCCATACAAGCTATCCCTAAGTTCTTACAAAAATTTTAAAATTGTTTCTAGTTTTTTTCGACAGACTATACAAGCTCAGTTTTGGGTGTTTTTGGTATTTTTATAGTGCTATTTTTTGAGCAGCGTGTGGAGGTTTCCTCATTTGTTTTTTTTTTTGAAGGAATGAAACACTGATTTGAAAGAGTAATTACTTGTGTATGTTTGAAATTATGTTTATGCTTTTACTAAATTAATTTCTAGCTATTGTGTAATTAATGCTACGATTTGAAATTTAATTTCAGAATTAATTAAATTAAGCAATCTACTTGTTTGATTGAGATTATAAGGACATAGTGACATGGTGCTTGAAATTCCAACAAAAGTATGAAAGACGGAAAGTGAAGGGAGTTGCTGGAAGATCACTACCAAATATGGCATGCCTAAAAATAAGCACTGTGAAAAATAGTAAAGTTGTATGTATTAATGAAATTGGGCTCATCAGATTTAGTTTGCTACAAGGAATCCAATTATATGCTCAACATTGTCATATGATCTTTGAAACCATAAGTACTAAAAATAGTAGTTTCTCGCATGGTACCAGGCAAAATACACATCAACATTGTGGGCTCGCAAGGATCTCAGATATGTGATCACCTTTGACATGTGGGCGTTCAAACTCAGGCTCTTAGGAAGTACGAAAACTGCCAAAAATAGCAATTTTCCCAAACTGGTGAATATGTCTCTACCTTTGAAATGGACTTTGATATTTATGAAACTTAATTTCCCTGTCATTGAATACGGGCTTGATGAAAGCTAGTTGGCTCTTAACCCTCCAATTGCACATGTGAATCGGGTGGTTAACAACTTAACACACATCGAAGTCAATTGAGTAATGAATTTGTTGATTGCTCTTTGTAGAATTCATTTATTTCACAAGAGGGGTAGTTAGTTTGCATTTGTTTTCATTTCAATCTCTACTTTTTTTGCAACTAGTTTCATTAGAAAACTTTAGGAGAGAGGCTACTATACCTTGAATTATCTTATTTCCTTTGCTAATTTTCTACTTATTTATTTGTTGTTGTAATTAATTATTTGTCTAATCTAACTCACATATCGACCCTAAATTACCTATTGTATGTTAGTAAACATTTAAGTTTCTAATTGACTCAGTGGGCCACCCTCATCTCGTTTCCTTGTTTACTTCCCCTTCTCCAAGTTTTTTTGGTTTTCTCCCAAAATCCGAGTGTTAAACTCCAAACCATTTGAGGCTCCCTTGCCTGGAAACACTTGTGTTGGTAGTCTAATTCTAACTCTAACACAACACTTTAAAGCACTCTTCGAAGGTACCTAGTTCATATTTTTAGTCCCTTGATGTATTTGAGGGTGCACCTCTTTTGCTAGTCAGGAGTTTCCTATATTGGGGTATTGATGGCTTGCACCTCTTCTTCTCAAACTTATTTAGGATATTATTTGTTGGGTCCCTATAATACTAGTGATTATCCCATTGCTATTGTAGTTGTATCCCTTATTAATATTGTTGTGCCCCTATTGTCCCCAAATTGTTATTATTGTGCCCCATAGAATCCCTTTATTGTTATTTTTGTGGCTTTATATTATTATTGTTAGGTCGGCTGGGTTATATTGTGACTCCTTAGACTCCTATATATAGAAAGGAAGTTTTTTCATTTGTATCATCAAAGAATTGTTCATTTATGTAATGTAAAGGAGGTTGCCCCCTCGAAGAGGCTGAATTCTAAGGCGTTGATCTATCTTTTCTATCTTTTCTTGAGCTGGTTTCATTACATTTGGTATCAGAGCTTTGGATTCTAGGTTTCGCTGCTCCAAACAGGTCATCGTGTAATTTTCACTATAACTCTTTTTCTGTGATGTTTCAGAAGCTAAAAAAAAAACCATTTGAGAAGCAATCGCGCTGATCCTCGGGTCCAAATTTGAGAGATTTTCGCGCTATATTTGCGGAGATATGATCTGAGGAAGTTGGTCTTTTTCTAGACTCCTAAATTACATTCCAAACAAGTGACCTGGGGAAAATCATCATAAATTTCTCTTTGAGCATCGGATTAAAATTTCGTAAGGTACAGAAAGAGGACAGACTGTATTTCTTTCTATATATTTTTTAGAGCCAAAGGTCGAAACAATGACTCGTGGCACGTCGTACAAGTTCACTCTACTGAACTAGTCTATAATCAAGTCACCGTGGGATATTTCACATAACTCTTCTTTGGAGAATCCAATTTGAATCAGACTGGTGGCATTGGAAAGAGGACACAGAGGGCTACTGCAGGTCACAATTTCAGAACTGGATGATCTGAAAGTACATAGATACATCAGAGGCAATATCTAGTGCCTACAAAGTGAAAAAAGGTGTGTAGATTGTGTTAAATTTTTTCTTAAGATTGATTTGAAAATTTATTTTGAAGGAATTCAAAGGGCATAGTAGAGCATTATTATTGGTAACTGATGCCCCGAGGAAAGAAAATGCAAACACCTAATAAGCAACTTGAAAGCTCTAGCATGACTCATGAAGAATTGACAGCACATTATGAGGATACAAAAAGCAACACTTTTCTTAACCAATTGATAAGTCTCAAACAAAAGGGTTCAATAATGGAGCACATTGAGGAGTTACAAAAATTGAACATAAGGGTAAGAAATATTCCAGACGAGCATAGGATTGATGTGTTCATACGGACTTTAAAGGATAATATCCAACATGATGTTCGCCTTTGGGAACTTGATTCATTAGAGAAGGCATTCAAGTTAGCAAGAAAAATGGAAAACAAAATTATGGCAACCAGGAAGCATACCACTCACAACTATAAAGATGGAAGTGTTGTTGCCCCTAGTATTCCACAACATATAAGGTTGACACCACAACAATTAGAAGAAAAAATAGCAAAAGGTCTTTGTTACAGTTGTGATAGAAAATACACTAAAGGTCATAAGTGTGTTGAGAAGAAATTATTCTACATAGATTGTGAAGAGGAAGAAGAAAAGGAGAAAAAAGGTCAACAGAAGAGGATATACTCCTGGAACAAAGCCTAGATAAAGAAGAAATGAATCTGACCATATCTTGTAATGCATTGGTAGGAATTACCACTCCTCAAACCATCAAGATAGAAGGACAAATCAAGAAGAAAAAGGTAATAGTGTTAAATGATTCAGGAAGTACCCACAATTTTATTCATTGTAAGGTAGCAAAAGAATTGAATTGCTTCTTATATCCAGCACCAGAGTGTCAAGTGATGGTTGAAAATGGAGGAACAATAAATTGCTCTGGAAAGAGCCATAATATCAAGCTATCCATGGGAGAGTATGTATTGACTAGCCCAATGCTCTCCATTCCAGTGGGAGGTGCTGATGTTGTATTAGGAGTCCAATAGCTACAATCCTTGGGTACAATAGCTTTTAATTTTCAAGAACTTTTCATGAAATTTTCTATGGAAGGAAAGGAAATTGTATTAAGAGGTATTGCAGGGAAACTGGGAAAGATAATCAGCT